>APFE030465890.1:0-24640 GCA_000404065.3 Pinus taeda
GGCAACCGACAAAAGTGAATGGTGGATTAGACCATTCACCTAACGTAAGAAGTTGAACTAACCTAAACTAAAAAGCTAACTAAGACTGCTACAAAGCTAAACTAATTGGCCATCTTTTGCTTGCATAAAAAGGGTTGCATGCCCCCAGGAATGGAGAAAAGTAGAGTTTCTAGGTTACCATATGGAAGTCCTTGCATTTAAGCAATATTGTTTTGTCTGCGGAGTAGACAAAACACTTCCTTGGCTTTGTCCATCGAAATAGACAAAGGTGAATGGTGTGGGTTGACACTTCTAATCACATAACCTACAAGGAAATGGTGTTTTGGACCAATCACATAATGTTTGAGGAGATAAATGTTTCAGACCGATCCAAAATCCTATTAGGAAATGGCGTTTCAGACAAATCATATAACCTACATGGAAATCTCTCTTTTCAGCTGGGTTCGCCTACTGTAGCAGACCAAGGTGCATGCCCCCTAGACTTCATTACATTCATCGAACTACTCGAGGTAATTAGTTGGATGAGATGAAGGTCTAAGAGACATTCTTGACGTGAAAATACCATTTAGGGATGATGTTTGACTTGTAGTTGTGTTTGAACCGGGGAATGAAAGCTGGTCAATAAGTTGTACCATTCTGTCTTCATGCGGGAAACACATCACTCAGAAGCGTGTGGAGACAATAGCTTCCATGCTATAGACATAGTCACGCCCAAGGAGTAGATTATAATCTAATGGCCCTTGGACTACCATCACATTCAAGTGAACAATTTTCCCTTTCGAAGTTATCAGTAACTTTGGAAGGATCCCTAACGGTCAACTAGTTCCTTTATTAAAGCCTGACAAATTTTGATTCTCAGGCAAAAGCGATGGCGAACCAAGCACTTTCCAATCAGTTGAGGAAAGGATACTCACTGAAGCCCCTTCATCTATGATGGTGCTAGACACAATCATTTTGTACACTTGTACTATGATCCAGAATGGTACACTAGATGGAAGGCGGGGTCTTGCTAGCTAATTCCAATCAAAGGAAATGAATAGACTACTTGGAGGAGGTACCAGATAAACAACTGGATAAACCTCCTGAACTAGGGAACTTTCCTCTTGTTGTAAAGGAACAGGCAGATTGCCCCCATGTTCATTAGACTCTGTATTAAAAAAAATAATTTGAACGGTGTCGTTCTCATTCTCTTTGGAAATTATATCATTTGAAGGTAGACCTTCTGAAGGAAAAACTGGGTTGACTGCCATCTCGACCTGTTGACTTGGGTCTGATATGGACTCAGAAGGTTTACTTTCAATGATAGGCAGTTTGGTCGACAATTGATTTATGTCAGTTGGATTTTCAACTAGTGATGGATTTGGCAAGAGTTTCTTGTATCCAGGAGGAAGTCGCTACGGTGAAGCAGGACGGTTATCCAAGACACTTTTGGCTTCATCCAAAAAAGGAAAATGATGAAGGGCATGATCGCCTTCACGTAACCTACAAGGAAATCTGGACTTTCCTTTTTTTCCATTGACTTCATTTTCACTAGTTGATGGTGTGCTGTCAACATGATTGACAAAGGTTGATGACACTGGATGATGCAAACAGGGAGACCATTCTCTCAAGATCCGTGGAATGCAAGGAAAATCTCGATGAAGTTGGTTCCCTTTGCAAATTATGCATGGGGATCTAGGTTTATAAGTTTCGGTGTGTGGATTTTTGCCGGATGATGCATGGTTTCCCCCTTGCTTGACTGACTTCTTCTTCTTCTCAGCTACTTGGTTTTTAGTATCACTAGTTTCACCAAGCGAAGAGGAAGAAGGGGAGGGAGAAACAAACGAAGTAGAAGGTGAAGGGGCAACTTCAGTATCATCTGGTTGCTGACTCGATTGCTGAGGAATTACGGTGTTTTGAACGACAGAGGTTGAGAATAGCCATACTGGTAGGCCAATTGTGATTCTTGGAAGGGACAATGTAGCCATATATGGAGCACCAATATCTCCCCAAGAAGAGAAAGGACTAGGATTCCCCCCAAGGGGGATTCCTTGATTGGTGGGCTCCATTACCTCAACCTAAGATCAATGAAGGAACAGGGATGTTATTCCGAATTAAATAAATTTTATGACACTTTGACACAACTTGCTTTTTCAATTTTTAGGAGTCAAGAAAAAGCTAAAGGTGACTCTAGTCACCTTCGATTTTTAATGAGCCTGAAGTTACAAGTGCTTAGATGGACCTTTTCTTTTAGGGAGTCGAAAAGGAACGAAAGTGACTACTCTGGAAATCTAGGCAGAGGGATTACCAAACCAATCGCAAAACTGCAATGTACACCTTGGTGGTAAATTAAAGAGAAATTACCAAGGACTTTACGTACAACAGTAAATCTTCCCGAATGTTGTGTTTAGTGCATTGTGATCGATAGGGCGGCGTACACGACTTCCTAAGGATAAAGGATATCAGCCTATTGTGGTCTCCCAATATATACTCGACAGTACGGGGAGCACAAGTTCGTACTGGCACTTTTCATATTAAAGAGGAGGAATCACCCAACCTTCAATGAAAACGATAGTTACCAGGTTTTACGATGTCAGAACATGTCTCTAGCCTAGACTTCTATATGTGTTGCATTAGGTTCCAAACCGTTTTTATGTTCATTGAGGTTTATTTTAGAGTTGATCTTTCTTAGAAGTTTGTCTTTCAAGGTTCACTGCATGATGTAGATGTAAAATTCTTAAATATGCAATCTAAAATGATAAACAGTCGTTTTTTTTTCTTTTAGCAATGAAAATCCTAGCTACTAAGGAAAGAAAAGTACGATTCTTTCAACAGAGAGTAGAGAGCACACACTAAATGCACTTTTCCTAAATCGTTTTCCACATTTAGTCTAAATGCAAATGCACATGCATGTATTTGTTTTTCCGTTTCCTTAATGTGAGAATGCCAAAAAGGAAAACTAAGTACAGATCTGAGCTATTCTTTTCAAAGCGACACTTCAACAATTTCTTTTCAAAATGAAAGGAAGACTAAAACGACACTTTCGATTTCGAATGGAAAACTACTTTTGACACTTCAAATATTGACAATTCAAATCAAATACAATGACAAAAGTACAATCAACTATCTAGAAGAGGAAAACTTTACGACACTCTCCTTCTTGACTCAAAACGACAGTGACGACACTTTCGAATCAAAAGACAACAATTCGATTAAGCTACTCTTGACAAAGGAAGACTATAAATGATGAAAAATACATAAAAAAAAATTCACAAATCCTGATCAATGGAGGCTGAATAATGTAAAGGAAGAAGGCTTCAACAATGATATACTGATCATAAGTAGCAAAACTACTAAATAGAGCTGAAAACAAGGAGAAAAAAACCAATTTCCTAGGAGGAAAACAATATCATTCAATCATCGCACCTGTCCTTAAGGGAAAAAGGGATGCATCTCACCTGCAACACACGAGAGGTGCGATGCATACAGGCTACCAATTACAGATAGTGCGATGGGCCAAGAAATGAAACTGAGTTTGGCTTGTGCTCAAAATTTGCAGCTAAGTTCAATTATTTCAGCTAAGCTATGATAGACAATAAAAACAAAGTATAGGGGTATGATCTTAGGAGGCTATCAAGCTACCACAAGGGCACTTAGGATGTTTGCAAGTTAGATGTTCAGTTCATAAACCAACCCAGAGATTGACTGAAGCAGCATTGATCTACTTTGCATTTGCATAGCAAGTGCAGTTCAAAGGCTAGCTGGCTTAACTTCAGGCTCCGTCTGTAGCTTATAAAGCAAACAACAATAATAAAAAAAAAAAAACAAACTAATCACTCCCTAGTATGGTCGCCATTTTGTTTCCGGGAAAACTAGTGTCTTTTTGATCTGCTAGTCCCACTAAGACAGGTAGCTATCTTAGAAACAAATAATCAAAGTAACTTGTGATTTCCTTTATGTATGATAGATAAGAGAGAAGCAGAGAGCACCAACCTGAATCCTTCGCTTGGCTCCTTGCTTGTTTCCTCTCTCCCTTGAAAGAGCTTTCCACTCCTTTCCTACTTGTCCCATTTTAGAGAATCCCTGTAGAGGCAAAGCAACAAAACACCATCAAAGCATAGAGAGCTATAATACCATAAACAATGCAGAATCAGAAATACATTGACCATACAATTGCATTTACAAATAGTAAGATTCACAAATACGCAAGTATATGGAGGAAAAATCAAATAACTTTATTGATAGTAGAAGAGAGGATTACAACCCAGCTGTTTGATCCAGCATCATCCTCCCAGCATGAAAGCCCTCTTCACCTCATGAAAAGCAAGATCACCCAAATAAATGTCTCAAGAAAACCCAACAAGCTTCCTACAAAACTACAAAATTCTAGCCTCCTAGATCTCTCATAGAAATCCATATATATAACTTTAATATATATATAATATATTTCTTGCAAGGGGGTGATTCAGCTCTAGGTTTTTGATTAGTGTCATTTCACTGATAGTTCTTGGTTCCACTTGGAGATTTCTTTGATCTCTTACTCATCCCTGGGGGAATTCAGAGAGGCAAGTGTCATAGGAGAAATTTCTAGAAGATTCCATGAGCATCCACTTAGCAAATTGTCTCTGCCATTTGTATCTTCTCGCTCATCGCACCCCACAGAAGGCTCTTTTAGTATGCATCACACCTGGCTAGTGTAGCAGCTAATATGCATCGCACCTTGACTATGGAGCAGTCAGTATGGTCCAGTTTTGGCCAGTTCTGAGCAGTTTTTCAGGTGGAACTTCTGGGAAATGATGTAATCAGTTGACCATGATCCTTTAGGGTATGAAACAACACTTTTAGGGGTTAAAGAGCCTTTGATTTATCGACATATACGATTGGGGTTGCAGTGCCCAAATATGTCTATAATAGGTGGATCGACAAATTTTGCATCTGCAAACCACCTATGCTATTCATTGATACATTGTGCCGGGTTGGAAAGGAAAAACTCTCCACAGTACGCATACAACAATGAAAACTCTCCACACTCTTTAAAATAGAAATGGACTAGATAGATTTTAGAAACATAACACAATCCATTTCAAGTTGTGATAAGTTCAAAGCGTTTTCATAAAGTTAAAAACAAAGATTTAATGAAAAAGTTTTCAATGTGCGGAAGCTTTTTCATTGTGTGAACGAGAAAAAAAACTCCACCCAATAAAATCTTTCTGAGGGAAAAAAACTCCACCTAATAAAAACTCTCTCATTGCGCTAATAAAAAAAAAATTCCACTCAATTAAAGCTCTCCGCATTAACAAAAATTCTTTGCACTTTGCAAGATAATGAATAGTGTTTATATTTTTAACTTCGTTAATATTGTTAGAAATTAATGGAGAAGGTTCTCCTTAATTAAGTAGTTTTCTATTCATAGAATTTAGTTGCTATATTTTAGTGATGTAGTTATGAGTCTCTAACTGCTTATAATGTATTTATTATTGAGATGAATTTGAAATGTGTGGAGCGTTTTGGAGGAGGTAGGCTCGAGGTGATCCTCACTTGTGAGCTTCTCTCAGTTTCCTCAATAATTCTTGTTTGTCTTCCTTTGTTTTTCTTTGTTTAACATGGTATCAGAGTTGTAGGTTTGAGTTGAGTGTAGAGCTAGTGGGAAGAAAGCTGACATGGTGAGAAGGCGTGGAAGCAACATAAATTTCTTTTTAATTTTACTCAGTTATCATCACTTTGCCTACCCGGAAAATGAGGGATGATCATGTGGATTTCAAATTGACAAATGTGATATTGCTGAGCTACTTCAAGAAATTCTGCCCATCGTTACCACAAATCACGGATTTGAGACAATAGGTCACACCTGCCAATGAAAACCAAATAGAGAAATAGAAGGTTCCACATGAAGGTGAGAGCATTCTGCTATTGGAGGATTGGTGTTGTTAATAGTTGCCTAAAGGAGAGAGCTACATCAAAAGGTTTTTTAACAATCTATCCAACTACAATACCTCCAGATCCTGTTCAACGCTATTACATTCACCCAACTAATGATGAATCGGAAAACAATGAACCAGGTATACGTATTTCTGACTACCTCCATGACCAACTCGTCACAATGCAAGAGTTCACTTTTCTTCGCCCCCATCCACCGGTTGGTTGGCATCTGAACACCGCCACATATGAGAAGTTAGGTTCTGTCACAGTTGGGATGCCTGCTGAAACAGTAGTAGCGAAGACAACGATGTAAAAGGAGGCATCATGGGAAGCAATGTCGTTTGAGTATCAGATCCGCAGAGAGAGCAACGTCGGTTGAGATTGCTGGAGGAGATATGTCTGAGGAGATCTGTCCGAGTAGTGAAGGAGTCGTGGGTGGTTTTGTTGTTGGAAGGAGCCCGTAGTGGAGGTGAAGGGTGAATGTTATCCGCTGCAGAAGAAGCGTGAAGGCGAGTTGTTCTGCGAATGCAATCGTTGATGCAGTAGTCTCATTCCGTCATGAGAAAGTCTGTTTCTCACATGCTGCGTGTGTGAAGGTACTGAGTTGCATGCTGAGCAAGATCTGCTCGAAAAATTTAAGAGCGAATGGTGCAGCGAGCCAAATCTGACAGTGTCTGTGGATAGTAACATTTTTTTAAAATGTTTTGGGATTAAATTGTTTCATACATTTAAAAAGGGAAGAGTTTTTCTTTTGAAAAAAACAAAGGGGATCTCGTTTTTTTAAATTCAATCGAGGCATGTTTTTTTTTTTTAATTGAATCTCAAGCTTGTGTTTTGAGATTGTTTTTCGGATCTAGGATAGATTTGGTTTGTTGGTGGTTGTTTTTTATTGCGTCAAGATGTACAATTAGATGGAAGAGGCCTATCTGAACGAGAGCAATAAGCTCGACGGTTCCAATTACTCCAATTGGAAATTTAAGCTACATACCCTGTTGGAGCGGCAAAACACATGGACAATCGCAAATGGTGATGTGTTGAAGCTGACCCTAGCTACAGGTGGAACATCAGAAATAATCTAGGACTAGGAAAAGAGGGAGAACAAGGCAAAGGTGCTGCTTAAATTGTATGTGAAAGATTGCATTATTCCTCACATTCAAGATTGTAACGCTGCACCAGACATCTAGAAAACTCTCAAAGACTTGTATGAGATCAAGAACACAAATCACCTACTTTTTCTAAAGAGAAATATTCTCTCCATTAAAATGGAGGAGAATGAATCAGTAGCAGCGTTCATCTTTCATATCAAGGAGCTTAAGAATAAGTTGGGCGACATTGGCGAAATAGTATCAGACACTAATTTGGTCATGATTACCATGAATGGTATGACTTACGACTATTAGATGTTCATCATTGGGCTGAATGCAAGGGAAAAGGGCCCCAAGTTTAAAGAATTGACAAGGATCCTAATGCAGGAGGAGGAAAGGTGGATGACCCTGAAACCCCAGAGCTCAAATCTTTCCCTAATGGCAAAGAAGAAGCCCTTAAGAGGAAAGAAAAATGCAACACACAAAAGCGGAGGAACCCCACAAAGAAAGCCACCTCCATCTCAAGGCATGTCTTCAAATAGAAGTGATTCAGGACCAAAATGTTTTTATTGCGATAAATTTGGTCATATGGCTAAACAATTTTGAAAGAAGAAGTTTGATGAAGGTCAATAGAGACATAAGAAGCATGCATGCCATCTGGCTGAAGTGGATCAGAATTCGAATATCAGATTGATCGTATCTGATTCTACACTATAAATTAAGGAGGATGAAGCAGAAATCTGGTTCGTGGACTCAGGAGCCTCCTCCCATATGATAGGTAAGAGGTAATGGTTTAAAAATTTCAGAGAATCTAGCATTGGTACGAAGGTATACCTTGGAGAGGGTATGAAATCAAGGGGTATGGTGATGTCCCTGTCGTACTACTTGATGGAAATATTAGGCATATTCATGATGTTATGTATATACCTGGGATAAAAAAGAACCTGATTTCTGTGTCTAGAATAACAGATCAAGATCTTAAGGTAGGGCTCTTTAAATCTTATTATGTAATTAAAGACTTGTTGGATCGGATGAAGTCCATTACAACAGGTGTACGTGTAGCAGGATTGTATAAACTGGATGTCAGAAGTGTGACGCATCAAGCTTTGACATCATCAACCATGTCTGCAGAGAAGCTCTGGCATTAGATATTTGGGCATATAAACTTCTGTGACCTCTACTTCTTCAGAAAAAAGGTATGGTGAATGGTCTTCCTGTTTTGAAGACTATGCATGTTGACGGTGAAGCAAGTGCCCTTGGTAAATTACATAGCGATGAATTTCATGTTATTTTTGATAAGAAGCAGAGGGATATACTTGAACTTGTACACACTGATCTATGTGGGCCAATGTAGACAAGGTCGTTAGGAGGGGTCTACTATTTTCTTATTTTTTTTGATGAATGTACATGATTCACCCGGGTGTATTTCCTCAGGCAGAAAAGTAATGCTTTTGAATACTTCAAGCAATTCAAAAGTATAAGTGAGAAGCAAAAATGAAAGTTCATCAAAATTCTTTGCTCAGACCAAGGTGGATAATTCAAGAAGGGTGACTTCATCAAATACTGCAAAGAACATAGAATACAATAACATTCCAGAACACCTTACACTCCTCAGCAAAACGATGTTGCGGAAAGGAAAAACAAAACCTCCGTGGAGTGTGCTCGTAGTATATTGAAAGGTAAGAATCTGACCAATGGTTTTTGGGAAAAAGCTATAAACACTGTAGTGTATCTTAAGAATAGGAGTCCTACTAAGTGTTTGGATTATAAAACTCCTTTCCAAGCATTGTTTGGATTCAAGCCTCTAGTAAGTCATCTTAGAGTCTTTGGATGTAAGGCTTTTGCTTATGTCCCAAAAGAAGATAGGAAGAAGTTAGATTCAAAAGCCATTAAGTGTACTTTTGTTGGATACTGTAATGAGTTTAAGGTTTATAAGTTGTTTAATCCTTCTGCTCACAAGATGTTTGCAAGCAAAGATGTGGTATTTCATGAATAGGTAGATGATGGGAACCTTGTTCATAGTGATGAATAATGGCATGCACCTTTACTGTTAGAAGAAGGTGATGAAACATGGGTCGATGAGCAATAACAACAGCAGGAGAAAGAAGAAGTGGTTGATCAAATCATGTTTGAAACCAACCCACAGAGGGGAGATCAAAATAGGTTTGAATCCACTCCACCACTAAGAAGATCAAGCAGGCAGATACAATTGCAACCATATACAAGGATCATGCACTCATTACTGGTATGTTGAACATTGTTGAGCCTTTTAATTTTAATGAAGCTAGTTAAAGTAATGAATGGAGGGAAGCGATGAAAGAGGAATATGACTCTATCATTAAAAATAATACCTGGGATTTAGTTCAGCGTCCTGAAGGCAAACAATCCATAGGGTGCAGATGGCTATACAAATTAAAGTTTAAAGCAGATGGATCTATAGATAAATATAAAGCTAGGCTAGTTGCAAAGGGGTATTCCAAAAAAGAAGGTATAGATTACGAGAAAACCTTCGCCTCAGTAGCTAAATTAAACACAATTAGAATGATTATTGCATTAGCTACTAAACACCACTAGAAAATACACTAGCTAGATGTAAAGTCTGCTTTCTTAAATGGAGATCTAAAAGAGGAAGTATATCTAATGCAACTAGATGGATTTTTCAAGAAAGGAGAAGAGAATTTAGTCTGCAAATTAAAGAAGGCTTTATATGGACTAAAACAAGCTCCCAGATCCTGGTATGACAAAATAGATTCATTCTTTCTTAAGCATGGGTATATCATGAGAAAAAATGATCCTAACTTGTATACTATGTATGATGATGAGCGGTGGATTGTATTGATTTCTTTGTATGTAGATGATCTGATTATGACAGGAAATATAGACAAACTCATTGAGGAAATCAAGTAGAAATTATCACAGATGTTCGAAATGAAAGACCTTGGAGAGTTGAATTTATGTTTGGGCTTAGTAGTCTGGAGAGATTCAGGCCAAACTTTCTTGTCCGAGGGTAAGTATGTCAAGCGTTTGTTGAACAAGTTTAAAATGGATCAGTGTAAGATTGCATTTGTACCACTACAACAGAACAACAAATTACAGGTTAATGATGGTTCGAAAGAGGCAGACGCAACGTTGTACAAAAAGCTGGTTGGGAGTCTCATCTATTTTACTACAATTAGACCTGATCTGGCTTATGTAGTGAGTGTATTGAGCCAGTTTGTATCTTAGCCTCATGAGAACCATTGGGTTGCAGCAAAAGGAGTGCTAAGGTATCTACAAGGAACCTTAGATTTTGGCATTTTATATTCTGACTCATTTGATGTTAAACTGGCAGGATTTACAGACTCTGTCTGGGTGGGAAACTTGGACGATTGAAGATCCATTACAGGATACACCTTCAGCATTGGATCTAGGGTCATTTCATGGTACAGTAAAAATCAGAATATTGTAGCCTTATCCTAGTTAGAAGCAGAATATCAAGCCGTGTGTGTAGCAGTATGTGAAGCAGTTTGGTTATGAAGAATTCTCCAAGATGTAGGAGAAGAGAAAACAGAAGCCACGGTTATCAAATGTGATAATCAAAGTTCTATCAAACTTGCCTATAATCCGGTGTTCCATAAAAACACCAAGCACATAGATACACTAGTTCATTTTGTTAGGGAAAAGGTGTAGTCAAAGGAAATATGTGTTGAATACTGTAATTCATGTGATAAAGTAGTTAATATATTTATTGATCCTCTAGGAAGACTAAAGTATGATTTGTTTAGGGACATGTTGGGTTTGTTTAAGAACCCTTTCTCCATTAAGGGGGAGTGTTAAAAATTAATGGAGAAGGTTCTCCTTAGTTACGTAGTTTTCTATTCATAGGATTTAGTTGCTATATTTTAGACATGTAGTTATGAGTCCCTAATTGCTTGTAATGTATTTATTATTGAGATGAATGTGAAATGCATGTGGAGCGTTCTGAAGGAGGTAGGCTCCAGGTGATCCTCACCTGTGAGCTCCTCTAATTTTTCTCAATAATTCTTGTTTGTCTTCCTTTTTTTGCTTCATTTAAAAAATATGCACACTACTCTATCCTCCTTTGTATGCGTTGTTTCTTTAGGTGGGCTTATATATGATGCAGGAAGAGGCGACCACAATAAACATGCTCCGTGGGCTGCAAATTAACATTTCAGATTTTAATGTAGAAGTGTGGGAGAAGGGAGTGTTTCCGATTTTAATGTGGAAGTGCAAGTAAAATAACTACTAACATTTTAGATTTTAATGTGGAAAAAGCAAAAATCACATTTAACATTTCATATTTATCCACACTGGACCTCCCACACTTGCCCATTAAAGTATGAATTGTTAATAGTGAAATGAAATGATATTTTAACGTCTATGAAATTAAAAATAATCTATGGGACCATTAGTTCCCTTCTTTTCGCCTTTTGCAATTCAATCCTTTTCTTATTCAAAAAGATGATGAGATGGAACAACCATCTAACAATCCCCTCACTGAAAAGACAATGCCAAGAAACCGATACTAACATATTCCCATAACTTTCTCTGATACCTTTGAATGCATCACATTCCAAAATGAAATGTTTTTCCGATTCCACTACTCTAGAGGTGCAAAATGTACACACTCGTTCTTCCCAAGCTTCTTTAGGCCTTTTCCATTGTCCTGTTTCACACCGAAGTTGATGCGAGTTGGCTCTTAACTAAGAAATACTAACCTTTTCCCTCCACGAAATGCTAGCTCCAATGAACTCTTTTAATTGTAGATTACACGTAGGGTTGAATTCCTTAATGTAGTACTTCTTCTTTCTACCCAACTCTTTTCTCCATACCTGTTTAGGAAACTTCTCCATAACAAAATTCTTTAGCTCCTTGTTATTTGTGGGACAAACATTGAGGTAAATATTCCATTTTTGCATCCATGTGTATTTTTGTTTCATCCATGTTTTTTTCTTTCACTCATGCCTTTATTGAAGATAACATTACGCCATCTACCTACTCCCATTTGCTCAATTCTTTTTAGATATCTTATGAGCCGCACAATAGAAATTGCTTTGATGGGCGTTTTTCCTGTTTCACTCAACATTATCTCATAAGGTATCGAACTTTTTATTTTGAACTTACTCATGATAATTTGTTTTTGGATTTTCTCAATTTGTTTCCATTTTGAAACGGGGGTGCTGATAGCCCACAATTCACACCCATATAACATCATTGGACAAACTAGGAGTCCAAAAATCACTTTAACCATTTTCCAACCCCATAACTCTGCCTCTATTCATCTATTTTGAAGAGCATTTAATGCTTTCCACCCTCCTAAAATTCTCTTCTTTCTGCAGTCCTCCCAATTAAGTTTGTTGTTGAAATCAATCTCGAGGTACTTGTACTTGTTTACTTCTTCAAGAAAGTTGTCTTCAAAGAAAAACATATGTTGGATTTGCTTCCTTTTATTAGAGAAAATCATTATTTTGGTCTTGCTAGTTTTGACTTCCATCTCCACTACTCTACAAAAATGCTAAAGGGAATATAGGTGCATTTACAATCCATGGGCTGATTTAAAAATCAATACAAGATCATCGACATATAAAATAAGCTTTATCACAAATTCCCCCAATCCAACACCGTCTCCACCTTGCATATTTAGCCACTCTTCCAGTTTATCAATATATAAACCAAAAAGAGTAGGGGATAGAGGGCAACCTTGCTTGAGTCCAATGTCACTTCTAAAGATTTCTAAAATACTTGCTAAGGTTCTAATTTTTACTTTCACCTCTTCATAAAGTCAATGGACAACGGTTCTATAATGCAAAGGAATTTCAAGTTCTTCCATTCTACGCCAGAAATTATTTCTAGGGACTGTGTTAAATGTCTTTTTGAAGTCAACAAAGCAGCAAAATAATTCTTCTTTGTCCTCCCAAACCTTTTTAACAATATGATATCTCGGCATTAAAATCTAAAATGTAAAATCTGAAATGTTAATAGCGAGTTAATCCTGTTATTTAAATAATAACATAATAATTTTTTAGTCATGGTGAAGAGAGAAAATTATATATCATATGCAAATTTTAGACTCATCAGCATAAACAATCTGATCCCTGCAAATTCATGGACTATGATCATTATATATTTTTTTAATTGAAGAAATGGTTTTTGGAGTAGCTCTTAGGCATACATTGGAGCAGCTCTTAGGCATATATTGTCTTACTTGAGATTGGACCATAAAACTTGTAGGGACCAAACATCTTCACCTGACCACTATGTGTTATGCCACTCTTAGGAACACATTGTGTTATGTATTATGCAATTCATAAGCATACATTGTGTTACCTGAGATTAGACCATAAAAACTGTAAGGACCAAACCTCCCACCTAAGATTGTACCACATCATCCAGACTCTTGAAAATCACATTGATGTTACCGACCTTGAACATCACATTGTCGTTACCGCCCTTAGATCTAGATGATATTGTATTACGAATGATCTCGCCTGCACGATTTTGTTGTGTTTGTAAAATTGAACGAAGAAAAATGGACCATAGTGCTGCTACTATCATGGACTTCGGGCATCTACGTTCGACAGTTTTCACATATTGCGTTAATTTTGGTCTCGGGCATCTACGTTCGACAGTTTTCACATATTGCGTTAATTTTGCGTTAAAGAGTGCAGAGAGAGGTGCACCTCCACACTATTCGTGACACTGGACCACGAGTTATTCATACATCGAGGCAGAGACTACATAAGCAGGAATGCATGGTGGCGGGATTCTGACAAAGCGAAGAAGATGAGATGGAGTTGTATACTTGAAGAGACAGGACGACAGAGCACTTTCTCTCTATGCGGGCCATGTTTGCACTGTTTTATCATGCTCCTCCTATGAATGACGAGTTGATGCCATAGCACTTGCTGGTTTTTCCTTTTATTCCATAAGCCCAGAATGGACATCTGTCAGCATTGCATAATCTTAGTTCAAACGAGGTCGTGGGAGTGCAAAAAGAGCCTTCTGGACCTTTTTAATGGCGGTTTCTAGCCTTTTATTGTGATTAAAATCAACATTTACTATTAAGTTCGATTATACATGTGTGGGCATACTCTTAAACTCATTATTGTTGAGTGATACCGTGACAAGGAATATGTGCATCGTGGATCGTCCACTATGCTTTCTGTTTTTATTGGAAAGATAAGGCTACTTTGATATTCCATGTTTAAAGGTATTGAAGAGGGCAGCAAACAGATTCTATTACGTAAACTCTACATTTCGCAATCTCTTACAAAATTTTGGGGATCCTATACTCTTTTTCTTGAGTTATGATAAAATCCAAAGAGAAGATTGAAACCCTTAGTGTCATTTGCTTCATTTTGACCTGAGATTTGCTTCGTAATGGGCACAAAATTATGACGGGGTTTTTAATTTATTTGAAATGAAAAATAATTACCACAGGACGGACTGACTTGCAGAGTGCAGAGATGCAAAAGAAGCTTCTTCCTCCGCACTTTACCTAATGTATCAATGGAACCCAGGGCAATTGTTAAGGTGTTGCAGCAACAACCTCCCCTCTCCTCTTTTGAACGTTTCAATGTGTGGAGAAACAACTACAATTGCATGACTTGAATTTGTGGGACTCGGTGCGACTATATGCATGATGTTATTTGATTTGGTCGGTTGAGAGATTGCAGTGCCTCCCGATGTTTTGTTTTGACTATTGAGATTCAGCAAATGTCTACACATCAGGCAGGAGGAATGCAAGAAAAACCATTTATCAATGCATTACACGTGGAAGCCATGATTAAAGTTTGGCAGAATTCTCATCTTCTCTCCTTCCGCAAATTCTGACATGCAAATCAGACAATCCGTAGGCATGGGTCATGGCTTTGAGTTATCATTGTAAATGGTAATGGTAGTGTTTTCAGATCCGCCTTAAGGAGTGCAGAGATGCAAAGATTGTAAAAACAATTGCAGGATACTGACAAAATGTGGACTCTGCACTGTCTTAATCACACCGGCATATCAATAAATATTAAAAGAAAAGGCAAGAAATAATGTTAATATTTTAATTAATTTTAATATGGTTAGATTCAAGTGTTATCTCTTACATACTATCAAACAACAATTAAATTCAACAGTTTTAAGCTTTCATGATATAGTTGTGCGGAATGTGGGATGTAGAATCTTCATAGTAAGTTCATTGTGATGAGTGTGGTAGAAAGGTGTGGTGGCGGGAATAACAACAAATTGAAAATTGAAAAAATGCGGGCATTTTCTAACAACTAAAAATGTGGGGAACAATGTTAATATTTTAATTGATTTTAACCTGTACTACTGCATTACACTAAATTTGTGATAAGATTCAAGTATGATCTCTTACATATTACCAGATAACGATTAAATTCAATAGTTTTAGGCTTTCACAATATAGCTTTGCTAAATACAGAGTATGTGGAATAAGTTTCTTGTGTTGAGTGCAATTTCAGAATGCATAATGCAAAGTTTTCGGTATAAAGGTGTGGAGTTGGGAATAACAATAAATTGCATAAATGTAGGCATTTTCAAATAATGACAAAATTCCAGCTCCACACAAAGAGACACAACTTTAATCAATTAATTAGTAGTAGAGGCAGGGACTATGTTGTGTTGTAGCTATTAATATTTGTATTGTATTACAATATACAATCAAATTAAAACACTTTACAAAATTTTTATTTATTAACATTATAAAGTAAATTCAATATGACCTTTCTAATCCTACAATGTTATATTAGACTCCAATATAATGGAGTCAACATAAGATTGGGGTTATTAAAAGCTTGCCTTCTAAAGCTTTCAAAATCTCTAGAGATGATCATAAATTTGATAAACAAGAGCACCTAATAAAAGTATCTAGAAACCTTGGATACAACATGAAAGACATTAAGAATGCCCTCCAAAAAGCTCAATATCATAACGATAATCCTCCTAAATCTAACAATCATAACCTTGGGAAGACTGCATATCTACCTTGCCTTAATGGAGCCACTGAAAAAATTGCAAAAGTATTAAAGAAAAAAGACATTAAAACATGTTTTAAACCACATACCACCATTAGACAAATAATGAGATCCATAAAGAATGGCATTCACCACTTCCAATTTAAAGGTATTTACAAAATTGAATGTTCATGTGGTAAATGCTATATTGCAGAAACTGGGTGTACTTTCAAATAAATACCTAAGGAACAAAATGCAAATATTAAACATGAAAGGACTAAAAAGTCAACTATTGCACAACATACTAAGAATACCAAATATCATGTATGCATAAAGAAAACAAAAATCCTTGCTAAAGAAAACTTTTATTATAGGCAAAAGATAAGGGAGGCTCTTGAGATTAAAAATAATACCAATAATATTAATAGAAACAATGAAATAGAAATCAATAAAAATTGGTGGCGCCTCCTAAACAAAAATGATAATAATAAAAAATTAATATAATTAATATAGCTAGTTTAAATTATATTATATTATTAATTATTTAACATATAGCTAGTTTATAAATTATAATCTTATTTAATCTATTTAAACATTCTCATATTCAAATATATAATATATTATAATATATATATATATATATATATAATACATATAACTTGTTTTAGATTTAATCATTACATTAAAATCTATAATATACCAGCTTAGATCCATCTAACTTTGGACCTATCATGCGGCGAGAGGGATCAAATCCCTCGACGTGCAAACCTTCTTTTTGGAGTTTATAATTTGAGGAAAGATTTGCACCTCGAGGGATTTGATCTCTCTTCGTGCGTGATAGATCTAGAGTTAGATGGATCTAGGCTGGTTCAGCTTGGGGAAACAATGTCACATTTTTAGATTATCATTATTATTTATATGTTTGAGATAAGCTTCATACTTTGAAATTTACATTATGTTTTCTTGCTTGACATGACCATATCATTCTCTTCTTTAATTTAGTCTATGTTGCTTGCCTTGAATGGTTTGTACCTCTGTGTTTGGATGCTTTGAGTGGTTTCTGTGTGTCTGTGTTTGGATGCTTTGAGTAGTTTGTGTGTTTATGTGTTTGGATTTGGATAGAAATGTTTGTGAACGTTAGAATTTTGTGTTATATTTTTATATGTGTATGTAATTGTCTATTACTAATTAGTTGGTTTTGAAAAAGGGAGACAATTTTGTCAATAGTTTGTCAAAGGATTGATACTGCACATCTATTTCATTTAATTTTAGGTATCACAACTTTTGACAAATAATTAATTTTTAATAGCGCCCCTCAAGATATTAGTAAATATATCTTGAAGAGTAATTTTAATTTAAATTTGCTTAGTTATCTCAATTTGTTGAGATGACATATATTGTTAATAACTTTAATGATGAAAAATAATGAAATAATTTTTTTGAATGCAAAGTGAAGATGTAATAGTGTTGAATGACAAAAAATATGAATAACAAAAATCAACCTCTACACTGAAATGAACGTATCTAGTTCAAGCAATCAAATAGAATTAGAAAACATCTATGTTCAAGTCAATGCATCTAGTGCAAGCAATCAAATAGGCTTAGAAATCAACATCTACACTAAAATCAATGAATCTAGTGCAAATAATAAAATAAGATTATAAGTCACCATCTACATTGAAATTAATGCATCTAATGCAAGCAGTCAAATAGAAAGAGAAATCAACATCTACCCTCAAATCAATGCATCTAGCGCAAGCAATCAAATATAATTAGAAAAATCTACATTGAAATCAATGCATCTAGTGCAAGGAATCAAATATCATTAGAAATCAACATCTATATTCAAATCAATGCATCTAATGCAAACAATCAAATAGGATTAGAAATCACCATCTACACTAAAAAAATGCATCTAGTGCAAGAGATTTTCTTCCCTCTCCCCCCCTCCATCTATATCTATATTTCCCTCCATCTCTCCTTATTTGTCTCTCTATCACACCCCCAAACATACATACTCTCTCTCCATCTCTCCTTTTTCACTCCCTCTCTCTCTCTCTCTATGTTTTTCATATGCCCTCCCTCTCTACTCTTCCAACTCCATCTCTTTGCCTCTCCCTATCTCTTCCTCTCACTCCCTCCCCCTATCAACCTTCCTATCTCTCTCTCTCTCTCTCTTACCTTCAACACTGTCATTATCTCCTTTCCTCTCTCCTTCTCTCTCCCTCTCCATTTTCGTGTATCCCTCTTTCTCTCTCTTACCCTTCTCTCCCTCTCTCACTCCTCTCCTTCTCTCTCTTCATTCCTCCTCTCCCCTCTCCTTCAGTTTATCTCCTTTATTGCAAGCAATCAAATATGATTATAAATTACCATTGTTAGAAATTAATTAATGGAGAAATGAAATACATAAAATATTGCAGAAAGATAAATAAAAAAATGCATAAAACAAAAGAGACTAAGATATACGTGGTTCACCCAATTTGACTACATCCACAAAGAAACATCCAATCCTTATTTTTTTTATTATCCAACAAAATGAAGTGATACAACCTACAAAAAATCCACTGTAATTTCCTATTTTCTCTCACACAACCTCCTCTCTCTCTCTCTCTCTAAATAATCATACAAAACCACAATACAATTCCCTCCTATAAATTGAGGGTTTCCTTCTATGGGAAAAACCCTAAATTAATATAACTTCTATTGTTATATCATTTGCCCAATGAACGACTCGGATTGACTATGAAATTACAATATTTTACAAGACAATTTTTCATCTATTTTTAGCTTCAGGGGCGCTACTCCCAAACCCTCACTAGAGGTGCTCATAAAAGTCGTCATCGGGCCCCCCTAGACCCCCATGATAGTGATTAAATAGGTAGCATTTCCTCCCTATTAGGAAGATGGATCCAACGTGGTTGAAACAAAAAACCTCTGAATAATCAGGAAGATAATCAAGCTCCACACCAAACAACTATCAATATTGAAATCAATGCATCTAGTGCAATAAATATTCTTCCATCTCTCCCCGTCTATCTATATCTATATCTTGCCCCATATCTCCTTCTTTGTCTCTATATATCACTACCCCGCCCCTCCCCCTGCCAAAAGAAAAAACACACACTCTCTCTCTCCATCTCTATCTATCTCCCCCTCTCTCAATCTCTCTCTTCTTCCCTCTCTTCACCTTCCATGTATATCCCTCTCTCACTCTGTCTCTCTTTTCTCTCTGTATATCACCCCCAAAACACACACACTCTTTCTCCATCTATCTATCTCTCCCTACATCTTCCTCTCTCATTCTCCCTCTCATGTCCTTGATTTTTTGCTTCCTCTCTCTCCCTTTCTCTTCCACCTCTCTTTCTTTTTCTATCTCTCTTCGCCTTCCAAATTTGTCACTATCTCGGTCCCCCTCTCTCCCCCCCTTCTCTCGATCTCTCCTTTGTCTCTCTATATCACCCCCAAACGTACACACTCTCTTTCCATCTCTCCCTTGTGATTCCCTATATATATATGCGTGTGTGTGTCTTCTTCCCTCCTCTCTCCTTCCAACTCCATCTCCCTATCGCTCCCTCTCTCCTCCTCTCGCTCATTTTTTCTCTCTCACCCTATATCTCTCCAACTATATCACTTTATGTCTTTGTTCTTCTCTCCCATATATATCTAGAGTTAACATATATCATAATACATAATATGTATTATATATTATAATACAAAAAAATTTGATATTATATTAATCCAAGTTATTACATTTAATAATATTAATGTTAATATTAAATTTAATATAATATTAATCTTTCAATATTAATATTAGATTTAATGATATTTTTTTACATGGCATAGACAAAATTTCAAATATTTCAACTTTGACGTTGAAATAGTTATGTTTTTAGAGAATTTAATATATTCTAAAAATGATTCATTTTACAAATATATATATATAGTTATGTTTTTAGAGAATTTAATATATTCTAAAAAATGATTCATTTTATATATATATATATATATATATATATAATATATTAAATTTTTTTGAAGCAAAATTACATAATTTTGTGTTGAATTAACTTTTTTATTTTAATTTTAAAAATAACATTGGCGTTAGTAAAGAGTAAAGAGTAATGTTATCATAATTTTTATTTTATTTTTTATTTTATCTATATAGTTATTTTAATTTTTTTTGTTGTAATAACATTTTAATATTACTATTATAACAGTACACAATAACATTTTCAAAATTCCTTAAAAAAACTTACAATAACATTTTCAAAAATCTTACAAATTTATAAGGAAAGGAAATTAAACCTTTGTTGTACAAAACAAAATAAGAAAATTAAACGTGTTGTCCAAAACAAAATTCTAGGTGTGATGTGCAATGATAATGAAAATAAATCACATGTAATCAAAGAGATTTAGAACAGTTAGTGAAGGAGTGGAGATTTAGAACAGTTAGTGAAGGAGTGTATTGTTAAGGCTCTCTGTAAGCAAAGGTCACCCGTTCTAGTCATGCCGATACCTAAAAAATGCAGTATGGTCTCCTAAAGGCTTAGAGGCCCGTGAATCATGGCCTCTTAACCACAACATAAAAATGATTTTCAAGATTCACCCACTTATCAACAAAAAAAGAAAATAAATCACATATAAACAATATGGTTTATATTACTATTTTCATTAATGGCCCTTGAAAAAGATGACGAAGGAATAAACGGAACATGAATAACCCAGTAAATTAGTATAGATTTTTATTGCAGTGGTCACTGCAGTAAATTGATTTTACTTCTGTGATCTTAATATTCATTTTTGAAAATGATAGCTCTGTTCAATGCCTTTGAACTACACCAAGTCCGAGAACAGGAGTTTACCCCTAGTCTCAATTTTTGCGTGGAAATAGTGAAGCACAAAACCTTAAAATGAGTTAAGGAATGAGATTACTTGTAAGTAGAGAGCACGAAGGACACTAATCCAATGACTCAAAGCCAAAACAAATCCACTGAAACAAACTTTTTGTTGTGTTTATGAATTTTTAGTTATTTATTTATATGGTTATTTAGTTTTTTTATGAGTTAATATTATTTAAATTTTTTTTATTTTTAGAATTTTTATTTTGGTAGAAAATTTTCAATTTGGATGATGGATATGGACATTTTTACACATTATATTTGTTTGTAGAATATATCTCTTGGCGCAGTAAATCTACTTTATATTTAATATCTATATTATTCATATGTTAGTATAAGAAATTTACTTTTTGATAATAGTTTGCTTTTCCGGTTAATTACATTGTAGAGATTTGGTCTACGTTTTAAACCAACAAATGTGGTTCATTCTCAAGACAAATGGTGAAAAAATCAATCTTCAACAAAGATTAAATAACAGAAAAGCATCCTTACTTGGAACTAGCTCTTATGAATTAGCCATTAAGAAAAAGTGGTTAAAAATTAGTTAAAGAAATATAATATTAAATTATTATTTATAGTTTAATTATAATTTATAATAAATATAATATAATTCATCCCATTAATTTACATTATATTATATTTTTATTAAAATATAAGTAAATTATTATAAATAGTTAATATTATATTTCTTTAATTATTTCTTAACAACCTTTCCTTACGACTAGTTTATAATAAGTAGTTCCTGATGGCTAATTTCAAGCATGGATGCTTCTACGCTGTTTAAATCTTTGTTGAAACAAATCTACTTTATATTTAATATCTATATTATTCGTATATTAATTTATTGATTGATTTATCTCACTCCGTCATTTAGGGTTTTATCGACATATCCATCATATATTTATTATTATTCATGTTCTTTTAATTTCATCAAATTTTGAAAAAGTACACTGAAACACTTGAATATGTGGATCTTCCTTTATCAAGAAACACTTGAATATGTGGATCTTCTTTTGTCAATTAATATTCCTATTTATTTATTAGAAAGAGTACAAATTCTCCTCTCACAAATAAGATATATTTCCATCAATTTCAATATACAATTCACAAAAGTAAGATATATTTCTATCAAAATCAATATACAGTTCTTTAGTAACTTAATATTATTGTTGTAAAAAAAAATTATAACATTTTTATTAGATTTTTTCCAAAACATTTTTTTATTAAATTAAATATATATTTGGTTAATTTAATATTATTTTTTACTATAAAATTATTATAATAAAATTTTATTTTTACTAATAAATTAAAATCTAAACAGGTTTTGGGTTTGGTTTATCTTTTAAAATTTCTTTTCTTTGGCTTTATTGGTTAAGAGCTCGTCTTCCTTTGATGTAAGAAACATGTTAATTGCACAAAATCTAGGCATATGGCCTTACCCCTCAAGAATGTTGAAAATAACAACAATGAATGTTAAAAATAACATCAAGAAATTCTTAATTTAATTTGTCCTTGAACTAAATTGGGAATAAAATTGTAATTTCACATCTCATGACAACTTGTATTAGTGAACTAAGTTAATTTGACTTAGTTGGCTTAGTTAATTCGAGTTGAGGGGCTAACTAGAGTCATGTAGAGTGTCTCCTACATTATAGGAGCCTTGGTTAAGTTTATTTTGAGTTGTAATTAATTAATTTAGTTTAACTGAGTTAAAGTCAGTGAAACTAGTTCCAATTGTTGAAGGAACTAGTGGGAGGTCTAGTAGTGTGGTGCTGCCTGAAGTACAGTGTGGTGTTGCCTAAAGTGTAGTGTGGTGCTACCTGCAGTCGAGTGCGGTGCTACTTGCAGTGATCAACCAATAAACTACAGATTCATTCATAATTAACTCATGCATGTCAGATCAGAGAAAGATCCAATTGAGATTAGAGTTCAGAAACAATGTATTATCAATTGTATAATCATCTGAATTGTATAGATGGTGCATAAAGTCAGAGGAAGAGCCTAAAGTGTAGGTTTTAACCCCGTACAGAAATTACTTGCATACAAATTCTAAAACACAGAAAAATAAACAATGCGAGAGCATAACACATAAAACACATATATACAGAGATTTTCCCTTGGATCCCAAAACCGGGACTACCAGCTTGATTTTTCATTATATTCCTTTCAATGTTATAATACATATTTATACATGCCAAAGCATCCAATACCATGGACCGCAAGCCATCGTGTCCAAAAACATGTGCAAAAATTATGCACAAAACCATAGGTGGGTCTGCCCATCCTAACATAGGGACCAAAACCAAAATTTTCTGGGGTAGCTAAAGTGGGGTTATAGGTATGCCTCAAACCCCCTGCGACTTCCACCCCCACGCTACACAATTGGCACAACGAAGGGGGGCTCCCCCCCCCTCTAACTCCCTAGTTAACTACGTGGGCTAGTGGAAAGAATATAATACAACCCAACATTCTCCCACTTGTTTTTTTTCCACAGGGGGCCACAAGAGAGCTTAGTCATTTTTCCAGCCCTGAAACGCCCATTGTCTCTCTACACCAAGATAACTTCTCAGAGCTCACAGATTTTGTCAATGCATCTGCAGTATTCTTCAAAGTGTCCACCTTTACCAACAACACCTTTTTGTCTTCTATCATATCCCTCACAAAGTGATACTGAACATCATGTGCTTTGTCTTTGAATGATAAGCAGGGTTCTTTGCCAAGAAAATTGCACTTTGGCTGTCACAGTCTATCCTTATAGCTCCCTGTACTAACCCCATACTTGAACACAATCTCTGCAACCAAACTGCTTACTTGCTTGCATGAGTGGCTGCCATGTATTCTGCCTCTGTAGTTGATAGTGCCACTACAGATTGTTTCTTACTCATCCAACTGACTGCACCTCCAAATAGGTTAAAAAAATACCCACTTGTAGATCTTCTCTGATATCTCGAGCCCAGTCTGCATCAACAAAGCCATGAATATCCAACACTTTGTCCAATCCTGGTCTTCCTTGGTAGCACAAACCATAATCACTAGTGCCACGCAATACCTGAAAACCCGCTTCACTGTTGTCCAGTGCTCCTTCCCTGGTTTTGACATAAACCTACTCAATACTCCCACTGCATGTGCAATGTTTGGTCTAGTACAGACCATGGCATACATCAGCCTACCGGACTGAACTTGCAATATGGAACATGGGACATGTCCTCTTCCTCTTCTTGTGTCCCCCGCCCTTTTTTTTGGGGGGGAAACAAACTGTTCAGTAGATAACCTCACACCTACAGGAATAGGAACCTTCACCGGTTTACTGTCCTGCATATTAAACCTCTGCAATATTGTCTCGATATACTTCCTCTGGTTTAACCAGAGCTCCTCTTTGCCCGATCTCTTTTAATTTCCATGCCCAAAATATAGTTTGCAGCACCGAGATCTTTCATGTCGAATTTGGAGGACAATTGGGTCTTCAAATCCTGGATAATTTCTTTGTCATTTCCAACCAACAACATATCATCCACATACAAGAACAGATAAATAACACGGTCACCAATTAATTTAAAATACACACAATGATCTACTTTACTTCTAGTGAAGCCAAGTCCCCGTATAAATGTACCAATTTCTGATACCACATCCTTGGTGACTGTTTTAACCCATACAAAGACTTATTTAACTTGCATACCAGTTCTTTCTTACCCTTCACCGCAAAGCCTTCAGGTTGTTTCATGTAGATTTCCTCTTCCAAATCCCCATGAAGAAATATTGTCTTCACATCCATCTGTTCTACCTCAAAATCAAA
>APFE030465890.1:35340-54099 GCA_000404065.3 Pinus taeda
TATATTAAAAATAATAATAATATTAAATTAATAAATAATAATTTGTCCTGGGTCCTAAGGTCAAAATTAGCCGTTAGTAAATTTAGCCATTGGAGTCTCTGCTCAGACTATTTAACATGCTATGCTGGATCTGTTTCTTCAACTTGTCCTGACGATGAACCACACTAATTGGTTTGAAACGCGTCGACAAATGTCTGTCTACATGTGATTTACGCAGAAGTTATTCTTTCAAACATTTTACATTGTTAAAAAAAATTCATAAAACTTAATTAAAGCATAATTTTTTTGGTAAAGTAAAGATTTTGTATTTTCTTAAATTATAGGTTTACAAATTATTTTTGTGAAGTTTTTTTCTGGTCTGCAATTGTGAAGATCAAACCAGATTCAAAACTTTAACTACTTCAAAATTGCAAAAGATATAGTACTAACCAGAGTTCCTCAAACCAAATTGCCTAGACTATTTTTTGGGTTTCCTCAACTATTTTTAGACAAAAAATTACATGACTGAACCATAAAAAGAGTTGAAAACCTAGAAACTAAAATACATTTAGATTGATTTATCTGAATTTGTGGCTTCAACTGGAATGAGCTCCTTGTTTCTTTTTGGGGAGAAACTTGGATCATGAGGAATGCCCATGTGTTTCTCAAGACGACTTAGCTTCGATCCATAACTATCATGTGTCGTTGCATTTGATTTAGAGTCAAAGGAATGTCCTCCTTGATCTTGTTTATGTTGACTAAAAATCCACCAAGGAGGAACTTTAGATTCCAATAAATGTTCGTCATGTAAATGCATTGATTATAACAACCTCTTGTATGCCTTGCATTTGGAACCCAATCTCTAGTTTAGGGTATGATTAATATCCAAAAGGAAACCTCTATCTTGTAGACGATTATAAATATATAGGAGAGGACAACAGTTAAGGAATTCTTATCCATTTACCAATCTAGGCTTGAGATCCACTCTTGATGGGAGGATGAGTTCAAGGGATAAGAAGGTGAAAAATCCAAGGTAGGGGAGTTAGGATTATCCAAGGTAAATGGTTGTAACAACTCCTGGAAGCTTCAGGAAAATGAATCTTTGGAATTCTTCTTATTTTTCCCAATTTTTCTTAATCAACGCATCTCCAACAAGGGAAAACCTACTTTGAATAGAGTAGGTGCAAAACTTAGCCACCTTCTATTCAAAACAGATCCCTAAGGGGCCAAGCTGAGTTGAGCCTTAAAAGAACTAAAATGAAGCATTAAAGATTAGAAACTCAAGGATTTAAGAGAGTCATGCTTAGGGCTTTGTGTAGGGATGATGACAAAGTGTTCATGGATGTTGATGGATCCAGTTTGCAGGCCTATTAACCAGATGTGACAAAATGACCTATAACATATTACCCCCTAAAGCGCAAGTTTAAAATAGTGGCTGATGACTAAAGTGCTTTACCTTGTGACAAGTACAAACCAAGAACAATTGGTTGGATAATCATCTTGTTACAATACATTTTCATCATGATATCTTTGCTGAGGGAGGTATAGCCATGTACAATGTTCAAGTAGACATGTCCACTGATGACAAAGGGTGGACCCATGACTAAATGATTGTCAATATGATCATAGCATCATACATTGTGATCTTGTATTAATCCTGAAATCGCAACCCAGATGGATGGAACTAGATCCGAGGTCTTTTATCTTATTCACTTGATCATGCAACGTAGGATTCTAAGCATGTGAATAAAGGAGATGAAGTCGAACATGGTAGAAACCATTTGATTACCGACCAATGATGTATGTCATTAATAGACGTGAGAGAAACCACCAATTATTTTAATGGCTCTTAAGGTATTGCAGTACAATCTATATGGCATGAATAAATGAGTTGAAGTTGAACACCACACAGAATGTTTTGGTCGAAGGCCAATAACGTAAACCTGTTACAAAGAGAGAGGAAGCTTGCAATTGATGTATGCAAGTCCTAAGGTACTGAAGGAACAGTTTCTAAGTCAGCTTCCTGGATAATGAGCTGATGTCTATGGGAAGTGACTCGAAGCAATAGGGCCTTGATGCATCACCCATCAATGACACAAAACTGGTATCATGATTAGAGACAAAATGACTTTGATGTGAAACTGGTTCAGGAACGACATACATGGAATGGAGGCTTAAGAGTATCACAACAAATATTAACTGAATGAATTCTCTTGAACACACTGATGACACTTAATGGAGTTGGAACATTGACCCAAAACTGAAAATGGAGGTTAAATGGTATGATGAACCAAAAAACAAGTAGATTTCGCAACCCAAAAACCACAGAGATGAGGCGGAATAGTGTTGTGTTCAAGAGTGATTCACTGCCATAATAGGTGATATATCCCATTTTCTTAATTTCCCTAACCATTATTGGTCAATATCTCTTTATTTTTTAACAAGCTTGAGGAGGATACCATATGCTTGATTTGTAAGTTCATCCTCCGGATGAATTCCTCTGAATATGTTTAACGAACCTAAAGAATGAGTGGTTTGGTCCTGTCATGTTGGACAAGTCCATCGTTGTTTGTTTTTTAACAAGTCCAATGAGGGTCTAACTCGACATTTGTTTCTTGTTTAGAGAATTTGAAAAAGGGGTGAAAAAGAAAACTCCAACGGTTCCTTTTGGTAGATAGTCTCTTGAGTTCGAAAAGGTAGAAAACAATAACCAGGAGAACCTCTTAGCCGTGTTTGACTTAGATATTCCTTTTTTGTATTTAGTCTATCTCAGTCAGGAAAAGGGTTAAAATTATACTAAGTAAACATCTTTTCATTTATTTTAACGAGTTTGAAAAGACAAGTGCTCGACAATATTTTCATGTTTAGGGAGTTTGAAAAGAGTTGAAAGAGGACTTTAGGGGGTTCCTTTTTTGTAGGTTTACATAGCCTGAAAAAGTGATTAAAGTATGCTCCTTGGTCAAAACTGTCTATTTCAGTTGAGACATCATCAAATCCATAAAACAACTGTCATCCCCAGTGGAGTTGCCAATTTTTTATAAAATAATTACGACTGTGGACAAAAGTATCTTCCCTAGACCTAGTGGTTTGGTCTAGAACAATAGAAATCAAAGACTATAAATATTTCATGGAAAGATGACTTACTTGTGATCTATCACAAACTCTTCTATCCTCTTGGCTTATCAGCTCCAACCATAGTTGTGAGCACTATAATCATATCCTGCACAAACAAACAACAAAAGCCAAATATCTACAACATATATGTAGAATTACCCAATCATTCTATTCAATGGATCAACACAGAAATGAAACACATGTACATAAACATAACTTAACATATTTAGGAAAATGATATACTATTTGTATTAAAATGGAAGGGAGAGAATTTACAACAAAAAATGGAGGCTGATCTTGTAGAAAACCTCCCAAGTTGACTTGTCCTTTCTTGTGACAATGTACACCTCAAAGCCACCCTAATGCATGGGAATGATGTCTCCCTTATGATAAATGAAACAACATAATGGTATGATTAATCTCCAAAAGACCACCTCTAGCTTGCGGAAGGCAGTAAATATATAGGAGAGGATGGTAACTTAGGAATTATTATCCATTTAACAATAGGCTTGAGATCCACTCTTGATGGGAGGATGAGCTTAAGGGATAAGAAGGTGAAAACTCCAAGGTAGGGGAGATAGGATTCAAAGTGTTTTATCCAAGGAAAATGGTTGTAACAACTCTTAGAAGCCTCTGGAAGAGGAAGCTTCAGGATTATTCTTATTTTTCCTAAATTTTCTTGATCAACGCACCCCCAACAAGGGAAAACTTGCTATGATCATAGAAGGTGTAGAACTGAGCAACCTTCCACTCAAATAATGTCCCTAAGGGGCCAAGGTGCACTGGCCTTAAAAGAACTAAAATGAAGCAGTAAAGGTTAGAAACTTAGGGATTTAAGAGAGTCATGCTTAGGGATTTGTGTAGGAATGATGACAAGGTGCTCATGGATGTTGATGGATCCAGTTTGTAGGTCGATTGACCAAATGCGACAAAGTGGCCTATAATAACCACCCTTATCATCATGATCAAGATCATCACCTTGATCATAATCATCACCACCCTCATCTAATGTATCTATCACTACATGATTTTGTCTTGCATCCCTCATCGTTGTCAGTTCCGTACTAGCCCGGATGATATTCCACATAAGGGACATCATCTCACATGGATAGTCCATGTATAAACCACGAATATAAGATCCACGGTTATATATTAAGCCTTCGCAGGGAAAACTTTCACATCAAACAAAACTCTGCAAAAACTATCGTAGTATTCCATTCGAACTCATAGACCAATGCTACAGCCCCAGATGCACACACCCCCCTGAGGATGTGCCTCACCCTCTCGAGGCCTCACCCATCTCCTCATATCCTATGACATCTAGTGGGGGAGGAGGCATGTCCCATCGAATGTGTCAATGTCTACAAAATATATAGTACATAAAAATAATTAAACAATTATTTAATAAAACAAGTTAAATAACATGTTAATATACATTTTATTCTGATTCATTAAAATAATAAAATGAAACTAGATTAATTTAAAGAAAAAAATTATATTACCTCTATCATCTAGAGGCTCAACCATTGTGAAGAGAATGTTGGCACACCCTCTCCAATCAATTCCCATGTATAGAAATGTAAACACAACAAACACATGGTCATACTCATTGGCTAGTAGTGTTAGTGCCTCGGGAGAAATCCTAGATCGATACTCTGTTAGGCCCTCTTGGGCATCATCTACCCCATGTGCATCTGGACCTCAGTGATCGGCCTAGGACGGTGACGATCAAATGTAGACCTTGTCTTTGGAAACCTCTAAAAAAATAAACAAAAAATCTCCGAAGCGAAATGGAAGGTATCCCTCCCATATGTCAATGCACAACATCTATCTAAAGGCATGCCAAATTGCCTCAAAGAAATGGTAGACCATTTGATGCAACGTGGCACTTAAATCAAAGAATCAACATAATACAAAATATGGAAACTAATGCACTTCCCATCTATACTAGAGTGTGAAATGGCACTGACTAATAATGAGAGACACCTAACCTCCTCGACATCAAAAGAAGAAATCTGTAGCTGTCTACAACGAACCTAAAAATATTATGGATGGACCACATGAGGCTCGACATATCTTAGAGTATACACAAGCTGAATCTTAGATGCAACCCCATGGAGGACATCAGGGAACTGGGAAAAATCCTCCCCTCTCTTGGATAGGCTAGTGATAAAGCATATATCCTCCTCAGTGGGCCTATACCATGCCCTAGGATCGACACAAAAAGACTACTTCGGGATACTCCATCGGCAAATCAGATGTGCCAATAAGACAAGGTGCACCTTCAACAATGTAGCCTCCTTGGTGAGTGCTAGTATTGCAGCAAGAATGTTGCAACTCTTGGGCTACCAACTTTACTTTTATCAACCCGCTAGTTCGTAACAAACTTGGAAGCGTTGGTGCTATATGCACAAGTACTAGTTCGCACTGCAGGTTTTCACTTGGTTAGCCGGCACGAGATCACTAGGAGCTCAAGCTAGCTTCTATAGATTTTAGAAGAAGCTTTATGTGTGATGAAAGGAAAGAGATTACTCTACAGATGCTATTCTAATTGCAGAAAGGAGAAAGACTGGAATGTAAAGCAAAACCTAGTAAACCCTAATTAACAAGCTAATTCTACTTTTGCCAAAAACACTATGAAAACCATGAAAGAAATGCCATTACCTACTCGAGGAAGTAAGCAACATCTAACCATGCTATTTATGGAAGTAAATGAGCAAAAAACATATTTTTGGACTTTTATGTGTTTTTATGTGAATTTAACATGCATCTAATTTATTGTGTGTGAGTGTGGCAGTGAACAAGTGGCGTTAAAGGGCAGTTTTGGAGCTTGGGAGGATGTAGGATGGTGTGGATGGGTCCTAGGATGTCTTAGGTGGCCTTCTGGAAGCTTTTCCCACACTTGGCCTTCAAAAGAAAGCCTACAAGAAAAACTACAAGAGGTCACAGGAAAACTACAGGAAGAAAACAGGGAAACTACAGGAGGCCCTACATGAGGAGGCCGAGAGTAATTTTCACTGTTTTCAGGGTGTTAAAGTGGGTGGAAAATGTGGATGAAGGTTGGAATGAGGTGTTAGGGTGCCTAAGGTCTACCATGAATCACCAGGAGAGAGAAAGATGATTAGGTTTGCTCAAGGAGAGAGGAATAAGTTCTATGAAAAATGAAGGAAACTAGGGAAGAATTGAGGTGAGGTTTGGGAGACCTATAGGGCACGGATCAGATGGAGGGTGTGATTGCTGGTAAGATGGCCTACTGCTGGAAGATATCTGCTGCATAGAAACTAGCATTCGACCAAGACAATCAAGCAACTAATGAAATGAGTGCATCCTAAGAAAAATAGGGTTTTGCATTAAAATGGCCTAAACTATGATGTATAGAAGGCAATGTTGGGAAATGTTGTAAGAAAGGAAAGCATGAAAAAGGACTATTGCAAATCAGGTAATGAACATGATAAAGAAGATCTAAAGCAAAGCAAAACTAGTCTATCAACCTACTAGAGAGCTGCAAACACTAGAAGTCCTAGGAATGAGGAAAATCTGTGTTTTTGGGGCAGCAAGAGAGCCTTTGCCTCAAATCATGGTCCTAGAGAGAGGAAGAGAGGCCAAGGCATTGTTTCTAGCCTTTTGAATCTTCACTAATCACTGATTAATCTGCTACAGAAAGCACAAATGGAAGCAAGCTACTAAATCATCAAAATTAACCTATTCTTAACCATAAGAGAAATACATCTAACAACAAACTAATCTACAAACTGAAGTAAAGCATACAAATACAAGTAAAGAGAAGCTTGGATGCTTGGATTGAGTCCTAATTGAAGAGATTTAGCCCTTTGAGGAAACTCAGTGGTAGCTCAAAAAGGATTCCATCTTCATTATCAAAAAATAGCAAGATTACATAAAACTGTCATAAAATAGTAAGCTCAAAATTTGAGCAGAGTTTACATAAGAAAAAAAGTCGACCTTAGTGAGGCCCTAGGCCTTTCTACTTATACATCTGAAGCTACCAACAACTTCCTTAAAATCAAGGAGGCTTGGCTTCCAAAACTCGAGATAAATATCAATCATCTTCCACTTGCTCGACTGCCTTCTAGTGCATGATTCGACTACTTGTAATCCGAGCTGAATGAAGTGGAATTCGAAGTGAGGAGAAATAAATGAGGGGGATTCCCTCCTATAAGACCTCTCCTCTATCTACTTTGAGTTATTGCTACAGTTTGACCATTAGATCCTTGACTTTGACCTCGAAATCCATCAATAATCTGCATTAAATACATGTTAGACCACATGGCATAATAACTAACTCAACTCACCCTATAAGCATAAATATAATCAGAAAATCATATAATAAGCTAAGAGAAAGGTTGATTTGACTAGGTTAGGAGGTAAAATGAGCCCATATAATTACCCATTTATGAGGCTCATCATCAACTCCCCACTGAAGGTGTTGCTCATCCTCTGAGCAACCTAGTCAATCTCTTATCCTTTCATGGCCCTGGTGGCCTCCCTAGCATTCCAGGCTTCTGATGTGGTCTGCTCATGTTCTCCATAAAATCCTACCTTTCTGTCTATTTCCTTCCACTGCTCCTTCTCTCCTTCTTCTCTTCTGCCTTCCAACATGCCTAATATGAGTGGAGGACTCAGTTTGAGGCCAATCCAATTGACCTTCAGCCTTTCCATGGAGCACTTGTACATTGGCACTCTTTTTAATGCCTCCTTCAGCCTCATGGGGGAATGGTATTCTCTGATTTGCAAGCTGTGGGGTAGGGTGTTCCATCTTCTCATGCATGCATGCACACAATCATCCCCAAGTAGCCTAAGCATATCTTCAAAGTGTGCAATGGCTTGTTCCTGATTGGCTAGATATTTAGGGGCAATCTAAGGGTCATTTCCAAGCAGGTTGTGTGTGTTGATGAGTGCCATAGGATCTGATGGCTCAGATCTTATCATCAATGGTTCATTCTGCTCTTTTATTAACAATCTTTTCATTTATGCTACCCTCAATTCTTCATGGTTCATCGATGATGCCATGGCCATTAATTGCAGATCCCCTAGCTTGGCGTTGGGTTCCCACACATTCAGGTCTATGACGGCCATGTTGTGTAGATAGAACTCTACCATCTTTGCTTTGCCCTCGGAGGTGCTTTGGTCACACAAATCCATGAACTGCCTATAGCCTTGGAAAAGCATTATGCCTCTTTGTGCCAAAGTTTTTATTTGGAATTGATGATCCGAATTGAATCCATGAAGAATAATCAGAAGAACCATTGTTGTACAAGGTCAGGACAGACTTCAAAGAATTGAGAGCAGCGATCAAAAACACCTCTAAACCAGTGGCAGTTGGCAGCGAGCATGGAACAACGAGGACCTCATCAAAGCGTGTTGACCGAGGCCCATGGAGACTGCATGGGAGGAGAAACTAGCCCCTGGGGAGCCCGGATCAGGAAATGGAGGGAGTTTTTGATGCGCGATGGGAAAAAACCCTCAAAAAGGAGAGGCCCCAACCACTCGGTCGTGTGGGAGCCGAGAAAACCATGGGACAAAAGGCTAAGAGCTAAAGGCGGGACCTGCTCCAAAATCGGCGGTATTAATTAGAGGCATCTATGGGCGGTAAGCAATTTTGGTGGAAGCGAAGTAATTCCACTCAGTGCCCGACGTGTGGCAAGCGAAGGAGAGAGAAAACCGCCGCTCATCGCACACTAACGGATGAGCAAGTCCACCGAGCAAAATGAGCAGTTGGCATTGGATCTGGGGGATCCAGATCTGACAGTTGATAGTGCCCAACAGTAAGACTGAATTTAACGAGGGAATAAGCCACGATTTAGAAGAATCTGAGATCCTCTTTGATTGCCAAGGTGGCAGAAGAATCATTCCACGATGTAACCAAAGAATTGAACCGACAAAGTAGGCTGGCGCAGTTTGTAGGAGGACAAGTGGCCACTCCCTATGAACCCGATGATGACGCCGAAACAAGGAACTCCAAGCGAAGCTGTAACAGGTGAATCGACGGAGGGGAAGAGGAATCGAACCACCATGAGCCCGAATGGCTTTAAAGACATGAACAGAGAATAAAAAGGACACCCGAAGAGGAACACCAAAGATAGAAGATAGAGAAGAGAAGAACCAATAAAGCAAAAAGCAGAAAGAAGACAGAGGGCCGAGCTGACCAAAGGCAACGTCGAGCACCAGAGATCTTGAGAGGTTCGAGCCATCCCTAAGAGGATCTATCAGACCAGAGAGGTCAAAGAGCTGGCAAGGAAAAGAATCTGTGTACTCTAGTGGCTTGGGGAATCCAAGAACCACCCTGCCAAGCCAATTTGTTTTAGGAGATTCATATTGAGCTCCTTCATTGTAATTCTCTGCTTCAAGACACAATAAAAGAAAGGCACCACTAAAAGTTGGACCAGAGATGTAGCCCTGGAGGATAGGGTGAACTCCTTATTAATTTCTTGTGCTCTTGTATTTGCTTACTGTATTTCTCTACTGTCTTCCATTTTCAAGTGTCTATGTATTTGCAATCTCACTGATCCGTTGCTTAAATAACCTAGCCACACACCAACGCAAGAGTCTGTAATACCTCCATTTAATAATTCTTAACTGAGATCACTCATAGGGTGATTATCAGATCAAGTGGTATTAGAGCTTTAGGTTGTAAGGTTAGACAAGCTTGTGTTGGTTTAGCTGTTGAATGCTCACTAGATCCAGGCTCAAATTAGGAGAAGGGGAGTTGGTCGAAACTAATCCTGAGATTGGGAGAGTCTATCCTCAGAAGGCAATGTCAGAGGAAGGTTCTGTGGGGCCAGACCCTCAATTCATAGAAAGTTTCCTAGTTATAAAGTCTATGGCAGAAGAAATGTATAGGGACTTTAGAAAGCATAAGGATGAAGATTCATCATGTTCTAAACAAGACAAAGAAGAAGATGAGTCTCATTCCCATGACCACTCAAAAAGAAAAGGGAAAGAGGAAAACTTTCTCACACCTCCTAATAGCCCTGTGCATAATAAGAAAGCATCTTTTATCAAGCTAGATGTTAAATTTGACTTGCCTATATATGATGGAGAGTTAAATGCTGAAAAGTTGGACAATTGGATTAGACAAATTGATGTGTATTGCAGAGTACAGAACATCGATTCGGACAAGAGAAAAATTCAGCTGGCAAGCCTACGCCTAGGAGGCACACCTTGGTTTGGTGGGAAGGCAGAATCCAAGATGACATGAAGAGACATGGTAAGACTATCTCTGCTGGGGTGACTTTGTTTCTGCAATCAAGAAGCAGTTCTATCCATTGGCCTACATGCAACAAGCCATGATGAGTTGGCAAACTCTTTGGCAGTTGAAAGGGCAAAGTGTGCAAGGGTACACTCAAGAATTTAGAAAGAGAGCATTAATTCTAGGGATCTCATTAGACTCACCAGAGACTCTTTTAAAGTACATTGGCAGTCTACACAGCTACATGAGGCATAGCATCCTCATGTTTAATCCCACTAGTATAGATGAGGTATCTGTACAAGCTACTCATCTAGAAGCTAGAGGAAAGAATGCAAATCTAGAAGTTGGGGGACCATCCCAAACCACTGCAAGCAAAAGCAAGGAGAAACAAAAGCAGAAATGGAAAGCGAGGAAGGCTAACAATGCACACAAAAGCAAAGCTTCATGCACTCACTATAAAAAGGATGGGCATGATGATGAGAATTGCTAGATTCTGCATCCAGAGCTGAGATCTAAGAAGTCTGAGGGCAAGAAGAAGAAGATTGTTGCAGCTATTCAGAAAGATTTGGGGTCAGACTTGGGAGATGAAACAATCATTGCAGCCACAGGTATAAAAGGTAAGAATTCTGAAGCATCTACTAGTAATTCTACTCAAACTATTATTTATGAAGAGCATGAGAGAAGAAGACATGAGCTTTTCCATGTTCGAGTTGTTTCCAAACATCAAAAGATTGATACTTTTTTTGATAGTGGCTCACAAGTAAATTTGATTTCTAAAGCAATTGTAAAGAAATTAAGATTAGCAACTACACCTCACAAGAAACCATACCCATTAGGATGGTTGAATGATAAAGCACAACTACAAGTGACTAGACAGTGCAAACTCAAGTTTTCTTTTGGGTCAGCATTTGTAGATGAGGTTGAGTTAGACATAATTCCTTTGGATATATGTGGAATTGTTTTAGGAAGTCCTTACTTGTATGACAGAAAAGCTATTTTATATAGAGCTGAGAACAAGTATCTACTTGTTAAAGATGGAATCAAATACTTTGTAAGAGCTCATAAGCTCAAGAATAATTATACTCTCATAAATTCCAGGCAGATGAAAAGAATGATAAATTCATGCAAACAATTCTTACTAATGGTTGTAAAGGAAAAGAAACCTGATAAAACCAATGTATTTGAGGGTTGTAATGCTAAGTAGCAAGCTGATATAGAAAAGATTGTTTCAGAGTATGATGTCCTATTTCAGGAACCTAAAGGTCTGCCACCCAAAAGGGAAATAGTACATGATATTGTTTTGCAGCAAGATGTTCCATTGCCTAACATTGGAATGTATAGGTTGTTTGCTTTAGAGAATGATGAAATCAAGAAGCAGGTGCAGTAGTTGCTCGAGAAGGGGTTCATCAAGCCTAGCACATCACCATGTGGGTCACTAGTCGTTTTGGTGAGAAAGAAAGATGGCTTGTGGAGAACGTGCATTGACTACCGAGCACTGAATAAGATAACAATAAAAAATCGTTATCCCCTTCCTCGCATAGATGATCTTTTAGATCAATTGAAGGAAGTTGTTTATTTCACCAAGTTGGACTTGCACAGTGGATACCATCAAGTTAGAGTTGCAGAGCAAGATGCATGGAAGACTGCTTTCAAAACAAAGCAGGGATTGTATGAGTGGCTGGTTATGCCTTTTGGCTTGACCAATGCCCCTGCCACTTTCATGAGATTAATGAATGATGTACTCAAGCCTTTTCTTGATGATTTCATTATTGTGTATCTGGATGACATTCTGATTTTTAGTAAAATGTGGGAGGAACACTTAAAGCATGTTAAGCAGACATTAGACGTTTTGAAAAGAGAAAAACTTTATGTTAAACTCTTGAAATGTGAATTTGGCAAAACATCTCTAAATTATTTGGGTCATATAGTAGGGGGTGGTGAATTGAAAATAGATCCCTCTAAAGCGGCAGTCATTGTAAACTGGCCTAAACCCAAGTCTGCTACAGAAGTGAGAAGCTTCTTAGGAGCAGCACAATATTGGAGAAAGTTCATTTCTAACTATTCCTCAATTGTGGCTCCCTTACATGCTTTAACAAGATTGAACAAGGTGTTTCAGTGAGGAGGCAAACATCAGAAAGCCTTCGACACCTTGAAAGGAAAGATTAGTACATCACCTGTACTAGCACTGGCTGATCTACAAAGACCATTTTAGATCCAAACAGATGCCAGTGACTTGCCATGGGAGCAATTTTGACATAGCACGGTAAACCCATATGTTATCATTCTGAGACTTTTAATCATGCAGTAATTAACTATCTTACATATGATAAAGAATTGTATGCATTAGTTCAGAGTGTGAAAAAGTGGAAACATTACTTAATGGGAAAAGAGATAGTAATACATACTGATCATCAACCACTTCAATATCTACACTCCTAAACTAAATTGCAGCAATCAAGGCACTACAGATGGATGGGTTTTCTACAATAGTTTCATTTAGTCATCAGATATAAAAAGGGCATACATAAAAAAGTTGCATACATGTTATCTAGACCCATTATAAATGCATCTACTATACTTAAGCATAATTCTATACTACATGGAAAGTTACATTGAACAATATGCTCAAGATATAGACTTTAAAGATGTATATGCAACTTTGAGTCAAGGCAAAAGAGTAGAAGAATTGGATTATCATGTGAAGGACCGACTCTTATATCATTGTGGGAAACTCTGCATTCCACAAACTGAGAGAGTAAAGATAATTAGAGAAACACACACTTCTCTGATATCAGGTCACTTTAGGGTAAGTAAAACAGTTTCACAGCTACAAAGATTTTGTTATTGGCCGAAAATGAATGAGACAGTTTCTAGATATGTAAGAGGGTGTACTATGTGTGCCAAAAGCAAGCCCAACAATAGAAAACTGGGCCTGTACACTCCATTACCAGTTCCTTCTCACCCTTGGGAAAGTGTTCCCATGGATTTTGTTGGGGGACTTCCTAAGTCTAGAAAAGGTCATGATTATCTGTATGTGGTTGTGGATAGGTTCAGCAAAATGTGCATTTTGATACCTTGTAATAAGCAGATTACAGTTGAACAAACTGCAAAATTGTTCTTTGAACATGTATGGGTTCATTTTGGATTACCCACTTCTATTATATCTGATCGAGACACCCGATTTGTGGGGAAGTTTTGGTCAAGTTTGTGGGAGCTGATGGACACCCAACTGAAGAAAAGTACAACTTTTCATCCACAAACTGATGGCCAGACAAAAGTAGTTAACAGGACAATGATCTAGCAACTCAGAGGTTATTGCAACAAACATCCTAAGTTTTGGGATGAACATTTGTGTTATCTGCAACATGCTTACAACAAAGCAAAACACTCTTCTACACAAAGATCTCCTTTTGAGACTTGTTTTGGTTTCACACCAAGGTCTCCTTTGGATTTTGTTTTTGATAAAGATACCATAGTTGATGGACACAATGATGTGGACAAGGCAACTAGGTTCATTGAACATATCTAGGAGATCCACCAGGCAGTACAGGAACAATTGGAAAAGAGCCAAGCCAGATACAAGGCTAGGCATGACAAGCATCGGATGGAGCATAGTTTTCAAGTTGGTGACCAAGTCTGGCTATATATCAGCAAGGACAGTATGCAAGGTGAAGGTAAAAAGCTAAAGTCTATCAGGTATGGACCCTTCAAAATGCTTGAGAAGATTGGTGAAAATGCTTTTTGCCTTGATCTACCAGCTTACATGCACATATACTCAGTCATAAATGCAGATTGCTTGAGATTGTTTGAACCTTCTCTAATTGAAGATCCTGAAGAGCAAAGTTAATTGCCTTCTATTGATGACCTACTACCTAAATATCTTAATGAATTGCAAGAAGACACAGTGCTGGACTGGAAGGTGAGGATGACACGTAGAGGATATGTTGAGTACCTTAGAATTGGGTTCAAAGGTTCAAAGCCGAGCAGTGCAAAGTGGATTGAGATTGGACAAGTGAGACAGCAGTACCCTCACTTAGTCGATGCTTGAAAACCAACTTTTGGTGGTCCAAAAGCTTTTCAGTGGGAAGGTCGTTATCCGAATTGGGTCCATGAAGAATAATCGGAAGAACCATGACTGTACCAGGTAGGGAAAAACTTCAAAGAATTGAGAGTAGCGATCAAAAACACCTCTAAACCAGTGGCAGTTGGCAACCAGCATGGAACGACGAGGACCTCGGTCAAAGCGTGCTGACCGAGGCCCATGGAGACTATGCGGGAGGTGAAACTAGCCCCTAGGGAGCTCGGATCGCGAAACAAATGGAGTTTTTGATGCGCGATGGGTAAAAACCCTAAAAAAGGGGAGGCCTTGAGCACTCGGTCGTGTGGGAGCTGGGAAAACCGTGGGACAAAAGGCTAAGAGCTAAAGGCGGGACCTGCTCCAAAACCAACGGTATTGATTGGAGGCATCTATGGGCGGTAAGCAGTTTTAGTGGAAGCGAAGTGATTCCACTCAGTGCCTGACGCGAGGCAAGTGGAGGAGAGAGAAAACCACCGCTCATCGTGTGCTAACGGATGAGAAAGTCCACCGCGTGAAATGAGTAGATGGCGTTGGATCTGGGGGATCTAGATCTGACGATTGATATCGTGCCTGATGGTAAGACCAGATTTAACGAGGGAATAAGCCACGATTTAGATGAATCTGATATCTGCTTTGACTGCCAAGGTGGCGGAAGACTCATTCCACGACGTAACCAAAGAATTAAACCGACGAAGTAGGCTGGTGCAGTTTGCAGAAGGACAAGTGGCCACTCTCTGTGAGCCTGATGATGACGCCGAAACAAGGAACTCTAAGCGAAGCTGTAATAGGTGAATCGATGGAGGGGAAGAGGAATCGAACCACCATGAGCCCGAATGTATTTAAAGCCATGAACAGAGAATAGAAAGGACACTAAAAACAGAAGAAAAAGAGGAACACTGAAAACATAAGACAAAGAAGAGAAGAACCAGTGAAGCAAAAAGCAGAAAGAAGACAAAGGGCCGAGCTGACCAAAGGTAGCATCGAGCACCAGAGAGCTTGAGAGATTGGAGCCATCCCTGAGAGGATCTATCAGACCAGAGAGGTCAAAGAGCTGGCAAGAAAAAGAGTCTGTGTACTCTAGTGGCTTGGGGAATCCAAGAACCACCCTACCAAGCCAATCTGTTTGAGCAGACTCATATTGAGTTCCTTCATTGTAATTCTCTGCTTCAAGACACAATAAAAGAAGGCCACCACAGAAAGCTGGACCGAAGATGTAGCCCTGGAGGATAGGGTGAACTCCTTATTAATTTCTTGTGTTCTTGTATTTGCTTACTGTATTTCTCTGCTATCTTCCATTTTCAAGTGTCTATGTATTTTCAATCTGATCGATCCGTTGCTTAAATAACCTAGACACACACCAACGCATGAGTCTGTAATACCTCCATTTAATAATTCTTAATTGAGATCACTCATAGGGTGATTATCAGATCAATTGAAGCCATTGATCCTTCAGATAGAGGCCATAAGATTTGGCTGGTGTTCTGCATTGTAATCCTTCTATGGATAATCTGGCCATGTATGCCAAATGTGTCTCTTTCTCCTGCAGCTGCCTCCTTAGTAATCCATTCTCATTCTCAAGGTAGCTTCTTGTAATGGCTTCTCTGTCTCTAGGAGCACTCAATTCCTTGCCCATTTCCCTGAGTTTGTCTTCCATGTGGCCAATATCCTCAACTCCTTTGGAGTTGGTTATCTGCATCCACCTATGTGTTCTCACTCTATCTTTTTCCAATTTGAAAAACAGTGGAATTGCAAATTTCTGTGGGATTATCTTGCCTCCCTCAAGTAGTCTGTAATAGGAGTCAAGATTAGGCTGGGGGTTAGGTTCTTATAGCTCTTGTGCTTCCTCTTTCACCTCTAGTTGTCCTCCTATATTTTCCTCAAGCTTTTGTGTCTCCTATAGTTTGAACTGTGTCTCCTGTAGGACTGTTTTAGCTTCCTGTAGGTCTAGTTTGGGGTCCTGTAGAATTGCCTTTCCCTTCCATGTAGAAGATATTATAGTCCTCCTTTCATAGGTTATGGATGTCTTGGAAGGAGATTATTTCACCTTGGCAAATGGTGAATCTTCAATGTTAATGGGAGTCTTCGATGAGGCCTGAGGTTTACTTGTTTTAATTTTGGTACTATTCCTTGCCCTAAAATACAAGGAGGTTTTTCTTTTCCTCTTCTGCTTCTGCTTGACTGGTGTATTGAGGATAGTGAGGGAAGTTGCTGCTTCTCTTTCCAAAGTTTTAGGGGACTCTTCTCTTTGCTTTAACCTCTCTGCCTCCTTTTCTCCTTCTTTTGTCTCTTTTTCCTCCTCTTGATTTGTCTCTTTTTCTACCTCCTATTCTATCTCTTCAACTCTCCCCTCCTATATTTCTTTTCTTTCCTCCTTCCTCTATTGCTCTACTATGTCACCAATGGCTTCATCTTCTCCTCCTTGCTGTTCTCTGTCCTCACTGACAGCAGAACTGACATCATAGGTTAATGCCTTGATGTCATCCTCAACTGTCATATTTCTGAAAACTTCCCATGCTATAGGGATTGTAAGGGTATGGAGGGCTTCTTCTACTAGGATCTTGATTAGGCCATGGTGAGCTAGCTACTGTGAATTTCCTTCTTGTACCTTGGTGCTGGAGTCAATGAGGGACTAAAGGAGAAAGTACGGGATACTGAGTTTTTGATGTGCTGGGGTATCCATGCCATATCTCAATTCTTGGAGGATTCTAAAATGATATCCATAAACAATGTTGTGCCTCCCCTCACAAGAAATGTATTTGATCACTTGGTAGCTAACCTCATCCCAGGGATATGGTACACTAGCCCTCCTAATTCCATTTTTGTCTTCAACAGGGGTTTCATTATCTTAGAAAAATTTCCTCTTGGAAGCTTGGCTAATTATTTTCTCATCTTTACTCCAAGGCAGCCTAAGTGGAAGGGTAGTGACCCTACTGATGAATTTAGGGGTTATTTCAATGGAGAGACCTCTAATGGTTACAGTAGCATGATTTCTTATGTGAGGGACCAAAGAGAGAGCAAAATCATAGGAAATTTCATCATCAAACCCTCTAAATTTCTCAAATAAATTCATCCAATTTTCCCTTGTAAATATTTCCACCACTTGAGGATGTGCATGGAGTCTAGTGGAGTTAGTGGGATATTTTTTCATAAACCCCCCTGTCATAATTCCTATACTTCTTTTTAAAAACTAGATATGGAGGTGGAGACAAAGAATTTTGAGTGAAATAGAGAAACAGAGGGAGCTGTGTGTGTGTGTGTGTGTGTGTGTGTGTGTGTGTGTGTGTTTTAATGTATTTCTACCCTCTTAAAGACTCATTTTATCTTCAATTTGAGACCAAATATTTCACATTTTGATATTCAACAAAGGGAATTCATGAACCCTACCTCTTTAGACTGAAATTCGTGCCAAAAATCACGTTTCCTCCCTTCAAAATGACTCACTGCCCCTCCTGTAGAAGCCCGTTGTTCCTCCTGTAGATTTCCTGTAGGTGCTCCTGTAGAAGATGTTCAGAGAAAAAATATGGAAGAAATCGATGGAGGATGGTGGATATGAGGCTGTGGGGGCATAAGAAGACTGCTGTGTGGCTGAGTTACAAGGAGAAACTGAAGAAAAGGTGGTGAGAATGCGCAGGGAGGAGTGCTCTTTATGGCTATTTTTGGTTATGAGTGTTGAGCTGGCAAGGTGTACATTGCCCAGATTAGGATCATTGGTCCCCACCTGCTTGGTCATCATGACCCCCCTCATAATCATCCCCTCATGATTGCATCGGAGTTAACTCTTCTTCCCACTACCTGTCCTTCGCATCTTTTGCTTGAGTTGATTGTGCGCACGTGTGGGTGATATCTTGGTTAAGTGGAGTCAACTAAATGAAGGTGGCCAAGTTAACTGGCCACCTTTCCCTATTTCGATTTCAACCATCTCGTTGCCTTCGTATGATTCCTAACTACACAAATGCAGATAGAGGAGTGACTTAGCTACTTACCTGTAATCCAAGTGTATTTGTTGCAATCGACTATGAGGTGTTGTGGCTTTCTCTGTTGCATGCCTTCAATTTCCCTCATGTATGATGTCTCTGCTTTCTGATGTGTTGTTATGTGTTTTTGTAGGTTCTTATTTTGCTGGAGCTGAGCTGCATGTGCCTTTTCAACCTTCAGATGTGTTGTCCCTTGTTGCTGGTGTTGAATTCTATGGGATCAACTGCTACAGGAATTCCTACAAGAACTCTTGTAGCTGCTTCTCCCCTTGAAACTTTAGCTATTTCCCTATGCTTGGAGCTCAAGAATGATGCCAGAGGTGGAGATGAATGATGGAGGGATAGTAGGTCAGCTTCAAGTAAAGTTAATGGTGCCTTTTCCTCCTTTTTTTTTTTTTTTTTTTTTT
>APFE030465890.1:54234-66374 GCA_000404065.3 Pinus taeda
TTTTTTTTTTTTTTTTCAAAACTGAAAAAACTATTTTTCTGTGTTTTTTCTTGGAAAGGAAAATAATAATAATAATAATGAGGCTTGGAGTGTGATGCAAGCTTGGAAATGATGGCAAAGAGGTTTGAAGATGGTAAGAGGGATTATAGGTTCCTCATGAAGCTTTTCTTGTCCCTCAAACTACCTCCTGTAGACACTTTTGGCTCTCTGAAATTCCTACAGAAGCCTCCTATAGAAAAAATATAGCCTCCTGTACAAAACACAGTTTTGGAAGAAGAGGTACAGTGGGGTGAAAGAGATGCCAAAAGTGATGGAGGAAGGCGTGGAGAAGATGAGATGGATGCTGGTATGAATGTCAAGGTCCCCTTGGCACCTTCTTCTGCTCCTTGTATTCCTCCTGCAAACCTACAATGCAATAAAAATTCATTTTTTTCTCTCTCTTTTTTTTTTTTTTGAAAACAACTAGGGTGCCTCGGAGAGGTTTTCACCTTAATTTCCTGCCCTAGGCACCTCCAATGGAGGTTTTCACCCAGGGATATTATTCCTTTCCCCTTTTTTTTGACATCACTGGGTCACCTCAGAAGAGGTTTTCAACCTAATGATGGGACTCAAGCGCCTCATGGAGGTTTTCACTTGAGTCCTTATTTTTTCTCTTTTTTCTTTAGTGAGTGGGTGAAGTGGAAGTTAAGACATGCTCCACTACCATCACTGTTTTATTCAAATCTTCAATAAAATCTCACTTGAAGAGGGTTTTCTTGTAGATTTTCAACCGATGTCCATTGAAAAGCATGGGGATGGCTTCATCATCAATGGTTATGATCAGAACTGGACCATTGTCATTGCATTTCTCCACAGTGTAGGGTCCCAGCCATCTTGTCCTCAGCTTGCCTTTGAAATCCTTGTATCTTGAATCATAGAGTAGTGCCCAATCTCCCTCTTGGAATTTCTTCTCCCTGATATTTCTGTCATGCCATATATTTCTCTGAAGCTAAACTACCTTTGTATGGAGAAGGGCTTGCAATATGTATTCATCCAATCCATTGATCTGAAGTAATCTCTCCTTCTCTGCATGGCTGAGGTCTAGGTCCAGCTGAGTTTCCATCCTTAGGGTATTGAATTTAATCTCTATTGACAGCAAAACCTTCTTCCCATACACTAGTTCATAGGGTGTGAACTCGGTGGTGGTCTTCCATGTTGTGTTGTAGGCCCAAGTGGCCTCAACTAATTTGTTGGCCCAATCTTTTCTATTGCTACTCACTACCTTGGTTAGGATCCCTACCAATGCTCTATTAGTGACCTCCACTTGCCCATTGGCTTGTGGATGGTAAGGGGTGGAAGTCATGTGCTTGATCTTATGATGTGTGAGTAGGTCTTCAATCAAGTTGGAAGTGAACTGACTACCTTGGTCTGTGACCAACTCTCTCGGATACCCGAACTTGTAGAATATGTTTTCCCTCAAAAACTCAACTATTTTTTCCTCTGTTGTTGTTTTGATTTCTTTTGTCTCTGCCCACTTTGTCAGGTAGTCAGTGCACACAATGATGCACTATTTCTGCTTTGAAGGGGGGTTGATAGGCCCCACAAAGTCCATGCCCCACTTCTCAAATGGCTCAAAGGTCACTTGAGGTTGCATGGGAATTTCATCCTTTGGAGTGGGTTTTCCCATCCTCTAACACTAATCACACTGGCTCATCTATCTCCTCACATCATGATGAAGAGTGGGCCAGTAATAGCCTACTTGCAATATCTTGAAGGCAGTTTTTTCCGCTGCAAAATGACCTCCACAAGGCCCTGTCATGATAGGTCAGGAGGATGTCAAAGACTTCCTCCTCCCTGACACATCTTCTCAAGATCTGATCTGGGCCAAGTTTGAAGAGATTGCCTCCAATCCAGATGAAAGGGGCGCTTTTCCTTACTATCTTTCTCTTCTCTTTTGAGGATAGGTGTGGTGGGAACTATGTTGAAACCAAGTAGTTTTCTATATCAGAAAAGCATGGAGAGAGTACTGATATAGAAAATAGGTGTTCATCTGACATTTGGTCATCCACCATTCCTTCTTCATCTGCAGGCAAATTTACTCTAGAAAAAAAATTCAACAACAACATTCTCTTTACCAAGCTTATCAATAATGGTCAGATCAAACTGCTGCAGTAAAAGAAACCATCTAATAATGCGATCATTTACATCTGGTTTGTTCATTAAATATCTAATTGTAGCATGATCAGTGTGCACAAAGTGCCTGTGATATAATTTCCGAATTTGTTTATGGAATGCACAACAACTAGGAGTTCCTTCTCGGTCACTCTATAGTTTAGTTCTGCCTTTGAAAATTTTTTGCTTATAAAGTATATGGCATAAGGTAAATTTTCATCAATTTGTCATAAGGTTGCTCCTATTGCTTTGTTCGAGGCATCTGTGTGAATGTGAAAGGGTAGGGCCCAGTTTGGGCCTCTAAGAATTGGGGTAGTCACTAGCTTGCTCTTCAAGGTATCTAGGGTTTCTTGATAGTTTTCCGACCATATGAACCAACATCTTTGCCTAGGAGGCCAAACAAAGGAGATGCTAACTTGCTAAAGTCTTTAATAAATCTCCTGTAATATCCAGCTAAGCCTAGGAAGCTTTTGACATCTCTCACCTTTTGAGGAGGTGGTACACTTTGGATGATGGCAATTTTGTTGGGGTCCACCTGCAGTCCTTGTTGAGATATTGCATGACCTAGCACGGTCCCTTCAGTCATCAAAAAATCACATTTTTCCAGATAGAGGGACAGGTTCATCTCAATACACTTATATAGAACTTTTCCTAGGTTAGATAAAGCTTCCTGAAATTCAGAGCCATAAGGAGTAAAATCATCCATGTATGTTTCTATTGCATCATGAACCAGTTCAAAAAATATACTCAATATCACTCTTTGGAAAGTGGTAGGAGCATTTCCCAAACCAAAATTAATGAACCGGTATCCAAAGGTACCCCAAGGACAAGTGAAAGTGGTCTTATCTTGGTCTTCTAGGCTGATTTGAATCTGACTGTACCTGCTAAACCCATCTAGGAAGGAGATATTTTTTTTCCCTGCCAGACCGTCTAACACTTGATCTATGAAAAGTAAAGGAAAATGGTCATTTTTAGTGGCTTCATTGAATTCCTGATAGTCAACACAGATTCTCCACTTGCCATTTTTCTTTGGCACTAGCACCAAAAGAGAGACCCATTCACTGTCAGAGATGGGATAGATGAATCTTGCATCAAGCAATTTCTATAGTTCTTCCTTAACAATATATTTGAGTGTTGGGTTCATCCTCCTTTGAGGCTGCCTAACTGGCTTGCAATCTTCCTTGATGTATATATGATGAGTACATACTGAAGGGTGCACTCCCTTCATCTCCTTATAAATCCAGGTGAAGGCATCTAGATGTTTTCTTAGTATGCTACATAGCTCCTTCTCTTGGGAAGTAGATAGGGATGGATTGATTTTCAATGTTCTTTCTAGGCCGAATTCTATATTTTTAACATGGAGAGAAGTGGGGTCGGCCACACAGAGATCAGTTGAGGGGTTGTTTTGGGTTTCTCTTACTATGTCTTCTAATGGTGATACACTGGGAGGTGGATTATGAATCAAATTTTCAATCACATCATCCTCATCTTGCGGTTTCCCCCCATGGCAATTTCTAATGTATAAAGTGGTGCAAAATAAACTTCATCCTCATCCTCCTCCTCCAACTAGAGAGGTAGATCATGTTCTAGCAAGGGTCAGGCAGGAGGATATAGGATTAACTGCTTGGACATGTGCCTGTTCTTTATGGTCATGTTCCCAGCTCGACAGTTGATGTAGGCATCAGTTGTAGCCAACTAGGGTCTTCCCAGAATGAGAGGATACCTAGTGAGCTTTGCCTTTGGCTGGAGAACTAAAAAGTTAGTAGGGTACTCCCAAGAATCAATGGAGACCATCACATCTTCCACAATCCCCTCAGGGGTCACTATGGAGCGGTCTGCTAGCTACAAATCTATCGTGGTCTTTCTCAAGGAGCCTTGGAGGTTAAGTTTGAACATTGTGTCCTTTGTCATCACATTAATGCCAATTCCCAAATCAATCAAGGTATGTGGGACCATTGTGTCTGTTGGGTTTTGAAAATGTCATTCATTTCCATTACACTTTCACTATTATGTTCATTATATCACCTCCATTTCACTACTATGTCACTACATTCATCCCACTTTCATTATCATTGGATCGCATTTATGTTTTTCCAAACTTTATTAATTCTTAGCCTTTTTAAGTGAATTTGTGGTTAAAAATTAAAAAATAATGTGCATATGCTTATACCTAACAAGTGGGTTGAGATTGTTGACATGTGTAGGTCAAAAGGAGGCTTCTAGAAGACCTTTATGTGGCACTCTAAGGCCAAATTCGAATTTGAGTGGAAGGAATCATGGGATCATGAGGATGTGTCACATATCCTAATTGTATTAAAACTCCAAGAAGACATGTGTCTTATCAGTTCCTATTTTGATTAGGATTTTAGAGGTAGAGGGAGAGATTCATGGACTCTCATTAATGAGATGACTTCTTATATTTTTGTATAAATAGGAGATCTCTCTCCTTCATTTGTTAGCTTAGCTTGGCTTTTTAGTTCTTTAGCTTGGAGTTTGTAGTTCTTCCTTGATGGCTTTGGAGAGCTTTGTTGTACTTTGTAATTTTAAAGAATTTGAATAAAGCTTTAATGTTCTCAACATGGAAGGAGATGTGAAGCAGATGTCATGGAGCATATTAGAATGTAAAGTAGAATAGATTTTATTTTGTAATTTTGCTTTGATTTCGTTCATGTATGTTATTTTATTGCTTTCAAGTTTGATAGTTTAGATTTTCCATTCATGCAAGTGTGTTCAACCGGTTGATTGTAGATTAGTTTTTCTTTACATGTTCTTGTATTTGCTTATTATTTTTTGCTCGAGCTTTCTAATGTAGTTTTTGCATCAAGTGGTGATTTGAGATTTGCTTCCTCTACTGAATTTTAGCTTTTAAATTTCAATTGTTATGCTTTGATTTTAGTGAGATTTGTTTGATGCTATTAGCTAGTTTAGATATCAAGTTCTTCATGTTATTTGACGTTATCTTCGGTGCCATGGCTTAACCCGAGAAGTTAATTGGCGAGCTATCAGATTATAAGTGAAGTAATTTGATTTTGCTTTCATTAATCTGCAAGTAGGTAATTTAAATATCAAGTTCTTCATGTTATTTGACGTTATCTCCGGTGCCATGGCTTAACCTGAGAAGTTAATTGGCGAGCTATCGGATTATAAGTGAAGTAGTTTGATTTTTCTTTCATTAATCTACAAGTAGGTAATTTAGATATCAATTCTTCATGTTATTTGACGTTATCTCCAGTGCCATGGCTTAACCCGAGAAGTTAATTAGCGAGCTATCGGATTATAAGTGAAGTAATTTGATTTTACTTCATTAATCTGCAAGTAGGTAATTTATATATCAATTCTTTATGTTATTTGACGTTATCTCCGATGCCATGGCTTAACACATTTACTTTAAAGCTTTTGCTGCCTGAAATTAGGAGCCATTAGATTCCAATCTGTTGTTGTGATTAGAACTTCATCAAAACCTCTGTTTTTGTGATTAAGAACTTCATCAAAACCTGTCAATGAAAAATCCAATTGTGCAAATCATTTGAGCTTTAGTTCAATAGGAAAACGTTGATAAGAATGGTGAGAGACAAATCCAATTTTCTGTGTAAGCAAGACAAGTTTCATTTGTGCGGTGGAATTTTAACAAATTCCAAAAGTATCATTTACCAAATGCCATGTTCAATTTTTTGGATTTGTTTGTTGGCTCTGATTTCTTATTTGTGACCACATCTGATATCAAAACCAAACTTCAAAGTATGCATTCAACTGGGCTTCAAACGACCATCCATAGGATTCCCTAAGGTCCTTGCAGGAGTCACCGAAGCTGTAAAATCTTTGCAAGAATTTCCTGAGACTGACTGGTTCATTCGCTATTTCCTGTGCTGTGATTACATCTAAAAAATTTTGAAATTTATTTTACAGCCGAATGTAGCAATTCACAAAAACGCAGAAATAGAAAAAACGTCAAAATTTAACTGCACAATTTGGCCAAATGAAAACGAATTTGGAAAAACTAAAACATGGATTTTTCAGAAGTAGGGTCAATTAGATAAACCAAAAATTGTTTTAAGAAATTCGCGGTAGTTTGGGAGAATTTATTGGTTCTCTGAAGCCTCTTTTTGCATGCTGCGTGAAGAAAAATAGATTTAAATTAATGAACAGTCTGTTGTTTTAACTCGGCGTGCTTGGAAAGGGAAAATTCAGTTTGGGAACTTATTGTGTGCTGGCATTCAATCTTGTTTACACCACACCTCTTGTCTTTAATGTCTAACGATCTCCGTGACATGTACTTCAATTTAACAGCAAGATACATGACGTATCCTAATTGAGTACGACCCTTCCAAACTGATCTGTCATTTTCAATTGAACTTCACTACTCCACCTGTTTAAATGGCTATTCCTATGTTCTTTTCGTAGAATGTTCGACACTTTACTCAGATGGATTTCATTATTTGCATAGTCACACGCCTTGCATGATTCATAGAGATTTGAATTGCAGCAACATTCTCGTGAACGATAATACTAGCATTCGTAAAGATTGGGTATCTAGGTCTTGCTGCTACCCTAGAAAAAGATCATGCTGCACACACTATTATTGGTACACCAGAATTCATGGCACCGGAGTTGTATGAAGAGGATTATAATGAGCTTGTCGATGTTTATTCTTTGGCATGTGCTTGCTAGAGATGGTTACTCTGGAGATTCCTTATAGTGAGTGCGGTAGCGTTGTTCAAATTTATAAGAAGGTGAGTTCTGGTCTAAGGCCTGCGGCATTGGAAATGATTACCAATCAAGAAAGAAGGCAAGTTATTGAAAAATGTATGACAGTTGCAATGGCAAGGCCTTCTGCTGCAGCACTTCTAAATGACCCATTTCTTAGAGATGTAGAGTAGAGTAGGTAATGCACATGCACGTTAGACTTCCCAATTATTTTAAGATTGACTTAGGTGTTTATGTTACAGCATGCGTAAGAATTGTTGGTGACAAATCTAAAATATATATATATTATATAATATATAATTATAATTATATATATATAATATAATAATACTATAATATGAGCAACACAATTTGGGTACTCTGATATTCCATTTTCCATCGCTGAAATTGTTTTGCTTCATATGCCACTAACTGTTTACAAGAGTTTCCTACCGCAGAGAATGGAAGAAAAAAAAAAAAAAAAGCAGAAAAACTCATGAATAATTGGTCTTGTGCACTAGCTGTGATCTTAGTCTCTCTCTCTCTCCCTCGTACTTGGCTGCATAAAATCTCTTTTCCAATAACTTAAATTAGAAAACTAATGGTTGGTTGTTTTTTAGCTATGGAATGCAGCTCTATTCCGCAGCTACCTGGCAATTTTGCAACCATTTTCATACTTCTATATGTTATAGGTGTCAAGAGATGAAATGAACCACATGGGTAGCTGGGAAAATGTCAGTGCATGGACGGTGTCCTATTCATTTGATCCAAGTCGATGAAAAAGACCCCGGTCAAAGGGAAATCAAGGTGTGTGCTATCACTAAGTCGCCGCATGTCAAAAAATAAATAAATTAAATCAATGAAATGAATAAGTTATTTACTCACTTTTCTGAAGGTATTGATTAATTTTGGACTAATGATGAAAAATGAATGGCTAACTTTTTATTCAAGATTTTTAGCTACAGATATTGCGCACATTCTGCAACTAAAGTTATTCCGTAGCTGAAAAATCTCATTGTTCAAATCAGCCTAACTTTCTCATACGAAATCAAATTTTGATGATTCAAGTATCATTGGAAAGATATCAATAAGATCTACACAATGATAAATCCATCATTAGAGTTTGAAATGGTAAATAATGAAATAAATTGCTAAAAATAGGCAACATTCAACTTGAGGCACTAATTCCAAAGTAAGTATAAATTTTTTTGATTTTTCTTTTGACAACTTGTTTCATTAATACAAATTCTTAGTTTTGTGTGTAAATATCATAGCTAGAGAGATTGATCACCTCTCTCCTTTGATAATATTACATTCTATTGCAGAAGAAGTATTAGTTTTTTGGCAGGTTCCAGGAGGAAGAACAAATGACTACAAGAGAATGGTGTCTCTCTAGTTAGAAATAATTAATTCCTATTTGTGTATGGTTGTAATTCTCCATTTGAGGAGTTTGTTCCTACATAATAGGAATTAGCTAGAATATAGTTTCTCCTAGTTTAGTGTGTGGTTGAGAGAATCTCTCAACCACACTACTATACGTCTAAGATAGAATTCCTATCTTGAGACTATTGCTTGTATAAATATGTTTGTAATTTCCTCATTCAGTATATAGAATTTGATTAGAAGGTTGTTGTGTGCTATTTTATCTTGGTATCAAAGCTTCAGAGCCCGCAAGGGCCTCTGCCCCTTCCTGGGCATAGGAAAATAAATCATTTATATTAGTGTTAAGTTTGTTTGTCCATCGAGGTGATCTGTGGTAGTATAGTGGAATAGATACGAGCTGTGGAGGAGATCTGATTGCGTAGAGGAGTGCGCGTGGATTGAAGTGTGCCATTAGTGTGAATTGACTGGCGGGCGTAGCATAGATTGGAGGAGTTTGATTTGCTTTGCACTGAGAGGAGCAGACGTTTGGCAAGGGATGCCCTGTTGGCCTCGCTTGAATGATTTCCAACAGCTTGAGAAGGCACAAGCAGCAGATATTGAAGTGCCAGGAGCTTAATAGAGAAGGGATGGTGTGGTTCATAAGAATGTGGTGGTTTTCGTTTGTTTTGTTTTTTATTGTCATTATTTTTCCCTTCGCAGCAGTCATGGTCTCTGGCGGAGGCGATTCAGTCATCTCTACTCGATTTCCAACGAAATGGAGAGGGTTGATCGATGAGATATTGAAGTTTCCGAGTACTGCAAACTTCCATAACGTTGGCGTTAAAGAACGATATCAGTCATCTCTTCCTTGAACGCATGGACTAGAACGATTTTTTTTTTCTTTACAGAGGCACTGTGAGTCTTGATAGGCATAGTTGCCTTAGAAGGGGCTTATTCTATGGTTTTCCTTTCTGTGGATAAATTGGTGGCTGTTAGGGATCCACATGGCTTTAGGCCCCTGGTTATGGGGAGGAGGAAGAATGGGGTTGTTGTTTTCGCCTCTGAGACCTATGCATTGGTTCTAATTGAGGCCAAATATGAGAGAGAAGTAAACCCTAGGGAGGTCCTGGTGGTAGACAAGGATGGGATAAGTTCTTTGTGTTTACTGCCTCATCAGTAGAGGAAAGCCTGTATTTTTGAGCATATTTATTTCTCTTTTCCGAATTCGCTCGTCTTCGGGCGCTCGGTTTATCATTCCAGGTATACTATCGGTGAGATACTCACTAATGAAGCTCCGGTGGATTGTGATGTAGTCATTGCGGTGCCAGATTTAGGAGTTGTTGCTGCACTTGGTTATGCTGCCATGGCTAATGTGTCTTTCCAACAGGGCATGATTAGGAGTCACTATGTGGGGAGAACGTTTATAAATCCTTCCCAGAAGATTAGGGACTTTGGAGTAAGACTTGTGTTCTTTGATAGGAAGAAGCAGTTTGAGTTGGAAGACCTGCGGGCGTCTTTATAGAGCGAAGGAAAGAAGATCGGCATATCGACGGATAAAGTGAATCAGAAGAACTGAGATTTGTTGTGGAAGGTGCATCGCACTAAAATGGGATCCGAGATCTGTTGTTGGATTTGCAGCATCTTCAAAGTCAGATATCTGCATGTATGCAGTCACGCGTGGCTGCTAATAGATATTTAGTTTGTGTTGCCATTGTGTTGAAGACTGCTTGGCTGTTGAGCGCTCATATTCTATCGAAGAGCACAATTGACACAAACGAAGAAACAAGGCGTTAGACGCTACTGAAGCTTCTGTTTGCTACTGTTGGAGGAGGCTGCACAGTGGTCTACATCTTCGATATCCATCGATGCACGGAGGTGGAGTGACCACTGTGGCTAGTGGCCTGCTATTTTCTGCATGCTGTTTGTTGCACGCTTTGGAGGATCTGAATCCGTGTTCTGCCTTTAGATCTAGAGGGTGCGTGGACTGCCGAGGAGGAGGCCGAGATCCCTTGCTTGAAGGCCGATGTTTCCAGTTGTCGAGTGTTGAATCCAGGATTGGGGAGGCGAAAGCTGCCACGACTCTGCCGTGGAGAACGCTGAGGAACGTTGCGCATGGGCTCAAGCTCTACAAAGAATCGAAGTCGTCGAGTCTGAATCTATTTTCTATAGGAGAATGGCTCTATTTGTTTCTCCTTTTGAATCTATCGGGCTTCATATTGAATCTGCGTGAGTGCTTGATCGATGGAGCCTCAACGTTCAGGGCATAGGCCCCATTCCCAAGCACTGGAGAGGCGAATGCGACAGTGCCAATGGAGGTGTGTGGAGATCCGATCAGGAAGCAGTAGATAGATCGAGCTCGGCGGTGTGTGCTGAGCAAGTGGTGGATAGTGGTTGCCAGACTGCACTTGAATCTGCGTGGAGCCTAGAGGTGGAGATTGCCTGGTGTGTTGTTGTTCGCGTGAAGGTGTCGGATCTGCATGGGAGCCAGATATGAGTATGAGACCTCATTTAGTAGCGATGATAGAGTGTTGTGCCGGTGAGTTGAAACGACGTGTTGTGCGAGTGAACATTACTGCTGAACGAGGGATCTGCTGCATGGAGAAGACTGGAGAAGGGAGGATGTGTTGTGGTATTGGATACTGCGGAGAAGAGCATAGTTGAAAGGATCTGTCTGGTCCAAGGTTGGCTCATTACCGCCACATTGGAAGTGTTGAATAGAGTTCGTGTGCCTAAGTTGGGTGAGATGGCACTGTTGTGAGTGTGGCCAGCGGTGAGCCACTCTTATTTGACCTGGTGCAGTATAAGAGATCGGATCATGGTTGGAGCGTGGAATTTATGGCTCGTTGATGTGAGCTTACTGATGTGCGTGGGCATTTGGCCTGAGAACAATGATCTTTGGCTTTGAAGAGGCATGAAGCCTGTAACTGCTACCAGATCTGAGGAGGTGTGAGTTGTGTTGAAATTTATGTGGAACTTATTTGATCGATGCAGAGCCTATTCAGGGGAAGGTGTATCAGGTGTTGTTGAAGGCACAAGAAGCGGCGATTAATGCGCGCGCTACTTATAAGGCCGCGGTGGAAGTTGTTCAGAGAGATGGACCAGAGCTTCTTCCACATTTGAGAAAATTTGCAGGAATAGGGATCGGAGAAATCTGGGAATACGGATTGACCTTGAATGCGATGGAGGATTGGACCATGGAGTCCTGGATTATTATTTTGAAGGGAAAATTATGTTCTCTTCGTATGGTTATGTGCCTATGTCTGGATCATCAATGTTTGAATGCACTACATTGAGTCCAGGTGAACAGTCATCAATCCATTTCTTTATCAGTAGACCCCTCACAGGTATCGTAGGTGAAAAATAGTTGCTATTACGTTTGGGAAATAATCATCTTTGGGCAGAGATAGAGAAATTTGTAGAAATTTTGAATAATTTAACACATATTCAATGGATATTATCCTGATCATGTACTATTGCGGAAAACATACACAATACATAAGCTCCTGTACGTTGATCATCAATATAGCAGCATCAATAACAATAAAACATCAAGAGCATTCACACATTAACACAGTATGTATCCCGGGGAAAGCATCTCGCTAAAAACCCCAACTATCTGTATAATTAATGATTGAGTCATGTAACATTACAAAGTACAATGCTTATCACAAGCAATCCAGTACCAGCTCCACATGTTACACACAATACAGCTCAGATCTGATCTCCAAATCTTTTCCACTGCTTGCCTGCCTCCACTGCTCAATACCTGCTCAAGAACTGATGAGAATGGCTCACCAAACTCGTTTTTCACCTGCAAAATAGTCACTCACTCTTTTTGGACGTGAGCATAAGCTAAAATGTGGGCAAATATGTGGGCAAACTCATTGGCATACTCAATCCCTTGATTGTGCAAGATATGGTGCACAACTATAGTCACAACTGAT
>APFE030465895.1:6502-28227 GCA_000404065.3 Pinus taeda
GATTAAGGGGGGGAACGTTGACACCTAATCCTCTGCGATTGGGTGAATTTGGAATGTGAACAGTCATCAAGAAGATGAACTGAGCAGTCACATTCTTTGTATATAACAATAGCTACCTAATGAAATAAATCGTATCAGTTTTCTGCCAAACTCGAGTTACTCCTGGCTTGACAATAGCAAATTTGAACTAACATAGTTAAATTAATCCTCTAGTCACAAGAAAATTAAATTCATTGTAAAGAGAGATTTGAAGCATATGATTGATAGGCTTAATCATGCAAAAATAATTAGAAAAAGGAAAAATATAGTTATCAAGTGGAAACTATAGTTAGATGTATTTGGTTTAAATTTCAGTATAAGTTTGGGAAAGAAAATTGTTTCGTGTAACTATTGACTTGAGAAGGAAACCAAAAGACTTTAAATATTTCGTTATGGTTTGTAACCATGTAAAATATAAAAGAATATTGTAGATAGTGTTGGATACACATCTTTGCAGAGTGTATCCCTTCGTCGTGTGATTTGTCCGAGAAATGGGATAGGTATTATCACGAGGGATTCAGTGACGAAGCAATACCATACCACACGAGTTCATAATGGGGGATATATATTGAGCAAAAAATGACATGATATATTGAGCATATAATATGGGGTAAAGAGTTTTTATATTGGTAGGTATAAAAAATGAGTTCAAAGTTAATGAAAAATTTAAAGGAGTATAAAAAATGGATACTTACAATATGTAGTGAAAATAGGGGTTTTTTAAATTGGGAAGGTGTATTGGGTTGGTATTGGTAGGGGGCTAAATAATGTGATTTTTAAAGGTTTTTCTCAATATGTAGTCAAATTAGGGGCATTGTTTTGTATGTCACAAATGCACGTGATATGCCATAGATTCATTGAGCGAATCCCCATGGGTATTATATATTTTGTTATATTGTCTAAACATAGATATTATATATTGCGTTGTAGTGTGTAAACTTTTAAAATATATGTATAGTTTAGTGCTTGATTATGGATTCAATACATGTTAATGTCATTTTTCGAATATTGATTTTGATGTATTTTAATGGTATTAGTATTTTAATGTTAGCTTTCAAGCATGGACTATAATGTAGATATGATTGATTTAAGGTATTGCATGGATTTAATATATTTTGATGGTATGTTAATGTGAGAGAGAGTATGGCAAACTCAAATATTTCTTAGAATTAAAGTGGCTGAAAAAACAAACCATACTTCCAACTATTCAAACTACCCAACCAAACTTTTAATTATTATATATAAGTGATATTTATGACATATCTATTAAAGGTAACCCTCATAAAAAGAGCTAACAAAAATTTGTCTCAACTTCTCAACTAAAAAATATTAGGCCCTCTCATTTATATAAAACTATGTTCATTGCCCTGCCAAGACATGCATTTTAATTATGAAAAGAGATAATTAAATAACCGTGGATTGATTAAAAAATTAAGATAATTAAATAACATGAATTTAATATAATTTGCATGTATTATGACTACCAATCATAACTCTAATAGAAAGGAGGTTTTGAAGCTTGAGAAGGTAACGAATAGAATGACCACGAGAAGCGAATAACACCACTACATAGCAACAATCTGTTTAATATTATTGAGATTAAATTGGGATCTTGGAACCTTCTCCCCCGGAGATAATTAGTAACCATGTCTAATTACCATTAAAGGTTGGACTTTATTTATTTATAAATAAATAAATAAATCATTATTTAAAGATGAAATTCATAAAACATGACCGTTTTCTAAAAAAGCAAACGCATAGGAAAAGCGAGAAAAGATGACGTGGCACACTCTATTCCAATTTGACCATCATTCAGTTTGCTTTTCTGTCAGCGGCTTTTCTGTCGGGCAGGCTATGCTTGAGCATGTGGAGCTCTCCTTCTCTTGTCTTTTATATAATATAGGTCTGCTTGTATGTGTGCATAGTTGTTATTATGTGCCGTTTCTTTCTTCATGCTTCTTGGGCAGAGCACTGAGTGCAAAAGAGTTGAGTAAATACTTCTGGGCGTGTGCGTACTTCTGGGGTTGATTTCTTTATCAGTTCTAATTATAGTTCATTAATTATTTTCAAGTTATCTGGGCTAATGGCGTTTTGTCGGTTATTCTTTCTCTCTTCCTGCATCTTGTTTGTTATTCTTTCTCGCTTCTAGAAGTATATGGAGTGCAGAGAGGACTGGCTGCAAAGGGGAGAGCGAGCACTGCTGCTATAGAAGATTAAGGTACCTTCCTAATTTCTGAAGGAAAGGTGATTCTGTAAGCCAAAATGGTCGACACAATTTCCATTGCTATTCTGGATGGATGGACTGGAATCTCTAATCTCTCGGGTTTTAGTTTAAACAATTCATGGAATATTTCTACATTTTTCTGCAACAATAGTTCTTCGTTTATTTATTTATTCTTTCCTGTTTCCTGGGAAGAGCACTGAGTGCAAAGAGTGGATTGAATACTGCCATATTTGCAAGGTACCTAGCAACTCCATCCCAACACTTCTGGCGATGTGGTTATCTTTTGGGGTAATTTTGATTTCAATTGCAATCTGTTTCAATAGTTCATTCATTATTTTCAAGTTTTAGGGGCTAATGGCGTTTTGTTTATTAATTTCTCTCTTGCTTCCAGCGTCTTCACAAGTATACGGAGTGCGGAGGACCGGCTGGAAAGAGCAGAGGAGCACTGCTGCTATGGAACATTATTCCCTTAAGGTACCTTCCCAATACGTAATCGTCTGTATCGTAGTTGATCTATATGTCAATTGGCTTAATAGATTTTTTTGAACTAATTTTTAGGTATAATGATGCGAATCCTCTCTGTCATCAATTATTAAGTCTAGGTTTAGTGTGTGATTCCTATTTGATGATAGACTCGAAAAAGACTAGCAGACGCAAACGCGCTAGATTAAATAAGGCCGATTTCAATGTCTTGAAATTCAAGATACTGTATTACACAAACCTTGAAATTCAAGATACTGTATTCCTATTTGATGATAGACTCGAAAAAGACTCCTAGACGCAAACGCGTTAGATTAAATAAGGCCGATTTCGATGTCTTGAAATTCAAGACACAAACACGTTAGATTAAATAAGGCCGATTTAGATTAAATAAGGGAGCGCGGGAAAGAAACGGAGATTGTTCCTTTTAGTCTTACTCTGCCGAGGTCATTTCTTTTAGTAAATTCTTGAATCTGAAATGAAGGCTGAAGAACCTGATCCAGAACAAGCAATTTGTATTCTAAACATTTATTAATTCAAATCTCCATCTATTTTGTGTTGGCTTTTATGGTATTGGGCGGACATAATGATCTACATTCATTTTATGGTTGCTTAAGGTTGAACATCTTCTCTGTTTTTCTCCGAAATCTGTGTCCATGTATATCGGATTTGTTTTTCTCGGCTAGTTACCCTGAGCTTAGTTATATAGGTATAGTATGTAGCTCTACCGGCATATTTACACTACACTGTGTGTTCGTTAGCCGATCTGGCCCTAGTCTTCGCCAGGGTCTAAGTTTTATCTGCCTATGGCATTGTATTCGGGTGACCTTTGGAGCCTGCCAACGACAAGAGTGACAGTTTAATAATATTCTTCCGCCCTGGTGGGGTGGGCTTTCCATGAATCTTTATCCTCCCTACTAAGATTTCCAGTACGATATTGATACTATTATGATGAAAACACTAAAGTTTATGAGGGTAATTTCTGTGCATGTGGACCGGTAGACAGTGGGATTCTTTATCCACTGAGACCAGAGGGCCGGTCTACTGTAAGCCTGTATATTTTTATTTTATGAAACATAGTTTGTCTGATTTCTTTGTTTAATCATCTGCTCTCGAGGTTAGACCTGATCATGACTTTCACATATTTAAAAGATCAAAATTAATTTCAGCAAACAGTTATGATCATTACGTCACAGTGATGAACTTAGGTCTATTTATTTAATTTCATCTGGATGGTGAACTATCAAAGCTCACAATTAATAATAGTTTAATTTGATCTTCGGATAATATGCATATTTGGAAATTTTTGCAAATGATTGCGTCATATGAAGGGATGAGAAGGTACATGAAACAACCACAATTATTGCTTGTGTTGTAGTTTTCTATATTTCGCCAGAGCTCTTCTAAATTTCTCGCTAAATGAATATAGATTATAGAATAAGCAATAAGGATTCAGTGTGATTTCTCATTGAAATCTATAATAGCGAAACTTATAAGAAACTTGCATGCTCTCCGGATAAATGAACAATGCGGAAATTCAACCAACAAATCTTAACGATTTTGATTCAGTTATGTTTTCAATAAACAAACCTGAACAACTTTCGGCCTCTTGTATTGAACAACTTCGATTGATTTCTGCATTGGTATCTTTATTTTTTTATATTACAGAGGAATCGGAAATTCTAGCAGCTTATAGCAATTCCCAAGTTGATTCTGATTTCTATTATTATAACTCAGGGGAATTGCGCCTTTCCCTCTCTACAGCTTTTGTATAGCTCAGAAAATTTGAACTCGTAACTTTCAATATGGAGCTCGTCTTTCTAAAAAAACTTCACCCACATTTAGAAACTTCACCCACATTATGATTACCAATTTACCTACCCATCAATCTGCATTAGTATCTTTCATTCTTCAATAAAATAAAATTTATTCACTTAGATTCTCTATGAGGCTTCCATCCTTTCTCAAAACTACCTTTCTCTGTCAGACCGCATGCTAGTTTTATTTTTCAAATTATTCTCTGTGAGTGCTGTCTGTGTGCGCATCTAAAGAAACGTAATAGAAACGTTGAGTTTGTTTAAAAATGAAAAATGTAACTCTCTTAAAACCACTTTTCCTTATTATTTTTTCAAAATTACTATAAATATATTTAAAAGTCCTTTATTATTTTTTCAAAAATTAGTTTTATATGTATATATTAAAAATAATTTATTTAAATGGTTGGACAAATTATTTCCATGTATCTTTAAAATACTTATTGGAAAGGTTGAATTTGCTTCAAAATGAAAAATGAATAACACTTAAAAGGAAAGAAAGTTACTTTCACACAAGAGCAAAGAATGGATTCATATGAAAAGAATTGCTTCATATGAAAGGGAAGGAGAGTTTAGATACATTTGAAAGCGGTGAATGGAGGAAGAAGATTAGGAATAATGATGAATCACCATGATTTGATAGTAGAGTAATATCAGTAATTGGTTTCTATTTCTTTGTAAAATAAAATTAAGGTTTTTGCATATTACAAATTGTTAGAGTATTTATATTTCTATATAGGTGTAGTTCAATTTATAGATAGTCTAATTTATAGATTAAATGGCTTTTCTCAATACATTTTTTTCCGTTAATTTAACCAAACTTTAGTAGAGATTTATGAAAACTTAAGTTTTAGTTATTTAATCTGTATAATTCCAATGCCCTTGAGTTTTTCCAAGCGATGAAAACATTTATGCATTTAAAAAAACATTTTAAATAGCAAAAAATCACATTTTTTCTTAAAATTGTTTCTTTCAAATTATGGTGAAAGAATCTATTTCTTTTATAAGTTAGACTACACTTTTTTAAATTATTAAAAAAATTAAATTGGATTAAAAAATACAAAACCCAAAACATACTAATTTCACACCAAATTAAAATTAATTTAATGCTAATTTCACACCAGATTGAAAAAAAATGATTCACATGATAAGATAATTTAGATACATTTTAAAGCAGTGAATGGAGCAGGAGGAAAATTAGGAATGATATCAATGACCATAGTTTCACAGTCGAGCAACTTTCGGTCATAGATTTTTGTTTCCGTGTAAAATAAAATTGTTATAATATAGTCTATGAATTATACTCGCAACCACATGGTTAAAAGTTACACGATCTAATGGTTAAGATAATATTTTGTTGTCATTAAATAACCGTCAGTTTATTTGTTTCTAAATTCAAGGATTTCAGGCCGGGAAGAGATTTACATTTCATCAATATCTGAAGACCTTTCTCGCTCATATGACCCAATCGTTGATGCCATAGACGAGTGCCTACTTCTTCCTGTTCTGACGCAACCGCTACTTCACCCATCTGAGTACTTCCTTTTAACCTGCAAAGATTTCCGACCTTCTTTTCCTTCATAACCACAAGTGCTCCTTTAAAGACTTTCAAGACACCATCCTGACCTGTAAACTTATAACCATCTAAATCCAAAACTCCCAAAGAAATCAAATTTTTCTTCAAATCAGGTACATGTCTAACATACACAGAACTACCGTTTACATTTTCATACGAGGTAAACCAATTTCTATGTGGGCACATGTGATGCGAAGCACCAGAGTCTAACAGCCAACTATCTAAACCCTGAGAGATATTACATTCAGGTGAAGTTTCACCTATCATACACAATTCTTCAGCAGATAAAACTTTGTCTATCATACCTGAATCGACCTGATTCACTTCGTTCTTCAGGTTTTCGGATTCCTTTCGTTTCCAACAGTCCTTCTTCAAGTGTCCAACTTTATTGCAGTTCCAACATTTTTCCTTACACTTCTTTCCTTTTGATTTCGATCTGGAAGTCCCCCTTGGTTTTTCTCCTCTTTCCTTTGAGCGTCCTCTAGCGACCATGGCTTCTGATGCAGCTGTTTCAGTGCTGGATTTCCTTCGTACTTCTTCAGATAGAAGAGCTCCCACGATTGATTCAAACTTCAAAGAATTAGCAGAGTTGAAGCTGATTGAAGTTATGAAGTGATCCCATGACTCAGGCAGAGAACACAGCAAGGTTATGGATTTATCTTCTTCCTGTATTTTGACTTCCATATCTGTTAATTGACATATTAGTGTATTAAAAACATTCAAATGTTCTGCAACATTTGACCCTTCTCTCATTCGAAGACTGTATAACTGTCTTTTCAGATAAATTATGTTGGACAATGACTTTGTCATATAGAGTTTTTCAAATTTTTCCCACAATCCTGACGACGTAGTCTCTTCAACAACTTTGAAGAGAACTTCATTCGCTAGACATAGCCGGATGGTACTGAGAGCTCGGGCATCCAAGTCCTCCCAGTATGAAGTAGTCATGGTTGCAGGTTTTTTAGTCGCCACATCCAATGCCTTGTGCAACCCTTGTTGCACAAGCAGATCCCTAACCCTCAGTTTCCAAAGAGAAAAATTGCTCTTTCCGGTGAATTTCTCCACCTCGAATTTTGCATTAGACATCTTGGCCATTTTTCCTCCTTCCTAAGGTTTCAGTCATTAAAAAAAAAATTCCCCAATTCAACAGATATGTTTTTAATTTCAAATCCCTTGTTTCCTTTCACCCTTTGTTTTTCTTCAAAAAAATAAATCTTTCCTTCAACTTTCTCACATCAACCCTTTATTTTTAGAATTGAAAGAACTTTACTTTCACAGCTTTCTAAAAAAAAATTCTGAGACAAAACTTCTTTCAACAACTTTCTGAAAAAAAAATTCTGAGACAAAATTTCTTTCAACAACTTTATGAAAAAATTTATGAGACAATATTTCTTAAAAAAAATACCCGGATTTTCCAAAGAAGTTCTGGCAGCCAACACTGAAAAAAGAGGTTTTTCCTCTTCCAAACAGGTTCTGGCAGCCACAGGGCAGAAGGTCTTCCTCTTCGCTAGACAACAACTATGGTCTCTTCCACGCAGGTCTGGCAGCTCCGCTCCCTCTCTGCTCCAACGCACACACCAACAGGCTCTTCCTTTCTGTTCCTGGCAAACTTCACGAAGATGGAACACTGCTCGCACGCAGGTAGTTCACGCAAAACACACACAGGGTTTTATGCAGAAACACATAGGGTTTTGCTACACACAACGTTGGATAGCACGAAGCAGACTCCAAGCTTTGACGACAGGAGCAAAAAAAACACGCAGACTGTGGGGTGTGGGTTCCTCGACTAGCACAAACCTTCCAAGCCAGCAACACGCAGCAAACTTCACCAGCTAGTACGTGGCCCTCTACGGTTTGCAAGCCAGCAATAACACGATTTCAACTCCACCGACCAGCACACAGAACATCCTTTTCTTCTTATGCAAAGGATTAACATACAACACTTCACGCAATCGGTTCTGATATTCAGAAAACAACGGCAGGCTAGTGGCTCCTTCACACGCAGGAGAGCAATTGCCTTCTTCAACGCGCAGCAATTCCACTTGGACGTAGGCTCTGTGCCTTTTTTACACCAGGCAGACAGTTTTCGCCGATACAGCCACCAATCGCCTTCTTTCACGCCCAGGCTCACCGCCCTCGGAGCTCTGATACCAATTGTAGAAAGGATAAAAATGAAATAATGAAGGAAAGAACAAAAAACAAGAAACCTCAACTAAATAGCCAAGATAAGAAATTGAATTGGAACTGAATAGATTTTATTCAACTATGATTCTCCGCTTGTATATTTCATGTGTAATAGATTATTTTATATCATGACTGTCGTTACATAACTAACTATTCGGTATACAACCGTCTAATTACAATTTACCTAAAATTACTAATTCGTTGTCAAAACTAACACGGAGTATGTTCCCAAATCATCTTGGTGACATGACATGTTAGGAATAGATCTAAATTATCATGGTCGGCATGTCTACAAAGTACACAATATGTTGGCCTCTACCGATTCCTCTTTTGTAGGTTCCCCATATAAGATTTTTATTATGCCAAACAAGCCAAATAAAAGCAGTCATTTTGATATGCATCTTGGTTTTCCAAAAATTATAAAACCAACATACCTCAATAGTTTAGGTCTCTTGTTTGCAAAGGGTATTATATACATCCGCCACCATCACTCCTCCAGCGTTCATCTTCCCATTCCATGTAACATGATCACCCCTCGCATCCCAAAAAGTAGCTGTCAATTTCATATGTTGCTTGACATGTTCCCATTCAAGTGCCATATGATCCGTCAATCTAGATATCCAACATTTTTCCAAATTGGGATATGACCCTACGATTCTTGAATCACTTGATTCCATAAAAAATACCGCTCCTATTTAGTTTCTCAATCAACTCCATAGAAAACATATCAAGTGTGTTGATACCCAAAATTTGGTCCAGTCCCACAATAGTTCGGTGTCTCGACCCCAAATGCCAACACAAGCTCCTTAAGAAAAAGGTCTTAATTTTACATAAACTTCGCCAAATAGCCGAGCAAACAGAGACTCCGGTATTTCCACTGTGCATCCATACAATAAAAGGGTTGTCCTTCAAAGATTTTTTATTGATAACACAACTCCATATTCCAGCCACAAATATCGCCCTCCACAACGTCTTCATCAGAAGAGCCCATCCAAACAGCTTCATGTTTAATATACCCCATCCGCCCAAACGTTTAGGCAGGGTAATCAGCATCGTTCTAGCCAGATGGTATTTGTGGGATCCCGCCGTCCCCGACCAAATAAATTGAGCCCAATATACTCCCAATTGAGTAACGATAGCTTGCGTGACTCCCAACCTGTTATCCTTTTATAGAATTTATCTATCATCCACATTGAGTCTTGGTTTCAATATCTACTAAGTTTGATATGAAATCCCAAATACTTTATACCACTTTCGAGAGTGACAGTTTCAATCTCAAATAGATTTTGTATATATGCAATGTCATCCATATTGCAAGAGTTGTATAAAATAGAAGATTTGTATACATTCATGATGAGTCTTGATGCCCTCTCGAATCTTTTAAAAATATGTGATGGTGCATACTAGTCAGCTCGTTTAATCAAGTGCATGATCAAGACGTCATCCACAAAGAAGCTGTGGGAGATTTTGATATCTCTGCCCAAACTCAGTGCCCTGTAAACTTCGCTTTCCACTAATATATTTATCTTCAAGCTTAGGTTGTCCATTGCCAGTATGAACAACAATGGTGAGAGGGAGAACCCCTGCTTGAGCCCTCTCCCAGTACCAAAAAATCTAGTAGGGTATCCATTGATTACAACAGCATATCAGACATTTGTGACACACGCCATTATGCACTTTGTGCCTCTATGTTGTAATCCTATTTTATGAAGGATCAATCTCAAAAACCCCCAGTCGAGGCAATCATATGCCTTCTGAATGTCCACTTTCATGATGGTTGCGTTTAATTTTTTTTCGATGTATAGAATGTAAGCATTCTTGTGCAATTTCCACGACATCATGAATCTGTCGATTTTGTAAAAAACCATATTGTTTCGGAGAAATGTACTTCGATAGTGTATCCTTCATCCTGTTGGCAATTGTTTTTGATATAATCTTATAGATGAAATTACATGAAGAAATGGGTCGATAATTTGATAAATAAACGGATTTGTCCTTCTTTGGAATCAGAGCTTTGTATGTAAAGTTGATGTGTGGATGAATATAGCCTCTATCTTGCGATTCCGCACCATATTTACCAGATCCCCCTTGGAGACTTCGAAGAAATGAGAGAATAGTTCAACTGTCTAGCCGTGAGGGGTAGGACTCTTATCATTCTTCATGGTTTTTAGAACTCCCCAAATTTCTTCCTCTGAAACATCCTCGCATAAGATTCTGTTTTCTTCCTCCTTGAACATATGCGGGTACTCCTCAATCCCCAAATTTGGTCATCCACATTCTCATGTTCCCTACGGTTGTAGGCCTTTTCAAAATGCTTGGTCACCACTCTGCTAATCCCCTGTTATGTTATATATTTATAACATGTGTTATGTTATATATTTATAACATGTGTTGTTTAGATTTGTTTTTATATAGTTTGAGTGGACCTAATGGTTAAGAGCATGTGTTTCCTCTTAAAAGGTCACAAGTTCAAAACCAGAGGGGGTAGAGTATGCATGTCTTTGTAGGTTTAGCAGTGAAATCACCCCAAGAAGGTCGGTCCCTTGTCCCACAAACAAGGGGGTCTCATACACCAATTTTGTGTATGAGCAGTCAAATCACCGGACGGAGGTGGGTCCCTTGTCCCACAAACAAGAGAGTCTCATACACCAATTTGGTGTCTAGCTTCGCTGACCTTGAAAATAGATATCATTATTATTATTATTATTATTATAATAAGGATATTAATTTGTTTAATGATATCCAATTAAATAATCATCTAATAAATAAATTAATATTATAATTTCAAAAAAATGATGAAATTTATATTAAATTTAATTTATTAGTTAATGTATTATATATTAAATATAATAATTTAATTTAAGGTTAAGAGTAGGAGACGTTAAAATTAAGATTGTTTTTTAAACAATTTTAAAGTAATAGCGGCCTCTAGATTCTAAATTTTTCATTTCAACATGTACTTTTATTTTAAAAAAGAAACTTATACTTTTATACATGATTTAATTTTATAATTTAAATCATTTTTTTCATTAATTAGTAAATAAACATATTATATTTAAAGTAGTGAGGATGGTATTAATTTAAAGTATAGTTATTTGGTTATTTTTAATGGTATTATATATTAAAATATAGTAATTAATTTACATATAAGTAAGTTTGATTTAAAAAGAGATTGTTTTTGGTAGTAAATTGCAATTTTTATTATTAATATTTATAGAATGTTTTGACTCTAATTTTTTTCAGTGAGCTTGTAACTTTTTAGAAGAAGTTTATATTTCATTATTTACTTAATTTATAATTTTTAAAATCATTTTTCCATTATTATAAATTTTGAATAATATAATGAATATTAATTTTTTATTTTAACTAATTTTAAAATTCATAATCAAGCTTAAAATCATTGTTCTCTTTTTTTAATGGATATTCATTATTTAACCATAATAAATAGATTTCATGACCATTCTACCTTGAATACTAGCATATATTAGGTTGGTAATTTGACTCCTTAGACAAAATCTTGTATTTTGCTCACATCGCTATATTACAATGAACTGGGTTTGTGGTTTGAAAAGTTCTTTTCGAGGAAAAAGCGACCCACATGATATTCTCGGCTAGGGGTGGTATTTCCACTATCTGAAATGAAGGCTGAAGAACCTGATCCAGAACAAGCAATTTGAATTCTAAACATTTATTAATTCAAATCTCCATCTATTTTGTGTTGGCTTTTACGGTATTGGGCGCACATAATGATCTGTAACATTCATTTTATGGTTGCTTAAGGTTGAACCTCTTCTCTGTTTTTCTCCGAAATCTGTGTCCATGTATATCGGATTCGTTTTTCTCGGCCAGTTACCCTGAGCTTAGTTATATAGGTATAGTATGTAGCTCTACCGCCATATTTACACTACACTGAGTGTTCGTTAGCCGATCTGACCCTAGTCATCGCCAGGGTCTAAGTTTATCTGCCTACGGCATTGTATTCGGGTGATCTTTGGAGCCTGCCAACGAGAAGAGTGACTGCTTAATAATATTCTTCCGCCCTGGTGGGCTTTCCATGAATCTTTATCTTCCCTACTAAGATTTCCAGTACGATATTGATACTATTATGATGAAAACACTAAAGTTTATGAGGGTAATTTCTGTGCATGTGGACCGGTAGATAGTGGGATTCTTTATCCACTGGGACCAGAGGGCTGGTCTACTGTAAGCCTGTATATTTTTATTTTATGAAACATAGCTTATCTAATTTCTTTGTTTAATCATCTGCTTTCGAGGTTAGACCTGATCATAACTTTCGCATATTTAAAAGATCAAAATTCATTTCAGCAAACAGTTATGATTACTACGTCACAGTGATGAACTTAGGTCTCTTTATTTAATTTGATCTGGATGGTGAACCATCACAGCTCACAATTAATGATATTTAATTTGATCTATCGTAATGAAAAATTGTTCATATGCATCTTCGGATCATTTGCATATTTGGAAATTTTTGCAAATGATTGCGTCAACTGCATAATCAAGTTCATTATGAAAGGATGAACGTACATGAAACAACCACAATTATTGCTTGTGTTGTAGTTTTCTATATTTCGCCGGAGCTCCTCTAAATTTCTCGCTAAATGAATATAGATTATAGAAGCAATAACGATTCAGTGTGATTTCTCTCTGAAATCCATAATAGCGAAACTAAAAAGAAACTTGCATGCTCTCCGGCCAAATGAACAGTTAAAGAGTAAATAGCAGTGTTGAAATTCAACCAACGAATCTTAACGATTTTGATTAAGGACTGCCCTGATTATTTTATTTGAGTAGAAGTGGTTAAAGGCCATAATATTGGCCTCATCAAAGAAAATTAGATGCTTTGAATTATTAAAGTACTTTGTGATAACGGATTTTGATGTGATTATGGAAACTATCAGCTATGTGTTCTTTGAGTCTGGTTTTAAAGGGATTTCCAGTTTAGCCTATGTAAGCCTTTTTGCAGGCGTAGGGGACGGGTAGGCTCCTGGTCTAAGCATAGGGTCAACTTTGTTGTCTTTAGAAAATTTGAAGAGTTGGCTATGGATTTTATGAAGCTTGTATAAGGTTTGGATATTCTTTTTTTAAAGACTTTTAGATAAAAGGTTTGTAACTCCTTGAATTTAGGGGAGAGATATTTTGGTAAGGAGCTGATCATTGGAATGGGATTTTGGTTTGGGGTGGAGGGCAATGTGGAAGGTCTTATTGATATGATAAGATGAATAACCATTGGTCCCAAGGGATTTTGATATATGGTCCTTTTTCTTGTCAAAGGCTCGAGCATCATAACAAATGACACAAGTGATTAGGGTTTTTAGAATAAAATATTTTTGGGTAGGATGGTGGTGGGATTAAGCGTGGAGGTATTCATCAGTGCATGTCGTTTTTGTATAGACCTAGTTGATTAGAAATCCATCAAGAAGATGCAATACAGGAACATCAAGAAAGGGAAGGGCATGGTTAGCTTCCAATTCCATAGTGAATTGGATGCAGGGCAAAATTTGATTGAGGTAGGTTAGAAATGCATTAAGGGCCGGAATGTCGTGGGGCCACATTATGAAGATATCATGTACAAAGAGAAACCAACAATTGAGCTTCATGTAGTAACTTCCAAGGGCAATGGTTGCAAAATTCTCCATAAAAATGTATTGGCTACAATGGGGGAAAGAGATGATCCCATAGAAACGCCTTTATATTGTTCATAATAGACATATTTGTAAGTAAAGAAGGTGGTGTTGGCCCCTAACCGCTTCCAGTCCACAAGAATCAACAGGGAAGCCCTGAAATTGAGAAGAATCCCAATAACTTCAACCAAGATGTTGGTTATGTGCTCAATAATTTGTGGAAACCAACGATCCATTTCTCTCCTTTATGTCCTTGTCTTCCTTAGTCTTTTTTCTCCTTCCCTCCCTCCTTCTCCTCGTTTTTTTTTTTTTTGCTAAAGCAAGAGTGTTTTATTCTCATTAATTAAATAAAAAGTTACAAAAGCATGTTACAAATCCCGACATTGATGCCTACAGGAACATCCAGTCTCTGTCATGCTTCAAAAATCGGGCCTAGGGCCCACAAAACTTTGTGACTGCCATTGACCATAGGATCTCGTTCTAAGGATCTCACGGTCAAGGGGTAAATTTGGAAAATCAATTAGCACACAAATTAACAAACACCCCGGACCTTAAGGGAAATCAAACTCATTTAAGAGTTCAAGCGGGTCCGCCGAGAGAGATAAAGCCCGAGCTACTTTAACGTTCGAAACCCCTGAGACACCACCAGGATCGCGATAAGCTCGGAGGATAACACTACCAACAAGCTCAATGAACTATAGTCGTAGATCTTCACAAGTCAGATTCGACGGTTGAGGAGAATATCGGGCAGAGAAGAAGCACAAGGAAAACCCGCTCGATATAGGCAGTTTTCTCTCTCCTCCCATCGCTACTTGGTGATTGATGGGTGGCATCGGGTGCAAACCTTGAAAAACCACTTGGGAGCTTGGGGACGCCCGATAAACCACTAAGCCGGTAAACCTCTGTTTTCTTTGGAAAAGAAAGCCGCTCTTTCTCTGCATCCCTCCATCTGTCTGAAAGATCCCCTCGTGCTGATTCTGTGGTCCTCTGCTTGATAAACCCTTCTCCTCCATTTGCTTAATTTCCCAATTGCTGCTTCTCCTTCATACTGTGATAATGTTCATTGTCTGCGCGCACCAGACTATGGCATTCATCACGCAATTTCCCTGCAGGTGCTAGCTCCCACTTGTGTATACTGTGATCTTTTTTACAAAGCACCCCTTCATTTGCGAGCCGGTATGCTAATTTGTTGGCCTTTCTGCGCACATGTACAAAACTTAGGGTTCTCAGGATTCTTAGATGAGATTGAATACAATGATAGACCTGCAAAAGTCGCCAGTGGTTCGAGACTTTCTCTGGTGCTGAGCCATTTGCTATTTTTTTTATTGAATTAATTGTTAATTGAGAGTCAGCCTATATGATAGTGTTCGGCATATTGAGATCTCTCAGAATCTCTAAGCACTGCTCTATGGCCATTAATTCCGCCATATTGTTGGTAGCATTCCCTAAATGACTATGGAAGATAACTATAATATTCCCCTTGTCATCTCTTATAGCTCCACCATTACCCGCAACCCCTGTGTTTCCTTTCGAGGCTCCGTCTGTGTTAAATTTCAAGAAGCCAGGGGGGTGGTTACCAATAATCCTACCCCATTGTAGAGTGTGTTGTAATCTTGTTTTTGCCTTGGGGAACAAGCTTCTGGAGACCCAAAAGCAAGAGAATGTGAGCGTCCTGGTGAAATGGAGGATACTCAGGAGGTTGCTTCTGAAGGGTATTTACAGTTTCTTTGAGTTTCCTTAAGAGCTGAGCTATTTATGTTTTGGGTTGATCCAAATTTATCATTGAAAATTTTGTTATTGTGTTCTTTCCAGACATTTCAGATCAAAAAGCCTGGGATCAAAGTCCAGGCTATGTTGATTGTCTCATTCTTAGAAAGTTTTTCCTCCAATTCTTTAAAGTTTTAGAGATGTCGTTTCATCCCAGTCAGTTTTCCTGAAGACAGAGGCAACCCAATTCCATAAGGTTGAAGTGAAAGTGCAGAGGTTAAGAAGGTGATCCATCATTTCCTCTTGAAGACCACATAACTAGCATCTAGATGGTCCAGCAAATCCTTTCTTTCTAAGATTTTCCCAAGTCAGAATCTTTTTGTGTTGCACCATCCACACAAACAGCTTGATTTTCATCCAGTGAGGGTTCTTCCATATTTTATCAGGGTTTGCCAAATTATGTCCAATGGCAATTTCTTTGGCTTCTTTGAGGTTGAAGTTGCCCTCATTGTTTCTTCCCCCTCTAAGTTGATCTGTGAAAGTTGAGATCAAAATTTTCCTCTTTTCCAGGATTGTTGCAAGAGCTTCAGCCTGGGCCTTCAGAGGAGTCTCTTCACTGTAAACTGGTACCTTCCATGTTCTCCATTTATTATTGTTCCTTGTCTGATCCTAATAGTCACTGACCTTTTTTAGTCCTTTGTTGACAGTATCATCTTTGAGAATATCCAGTCCTTCTCTACATAAGTTGGGTTCCTGCTGCCAGTTATCCTCCCAAAACCAGGCTAGGTTCCCATTTCTGATCTCCCAGAAACTATGTTTCTGAACTAATGCTTTGTTCTCCCAGGCATTGTTCCAAATATGTGAGGCCCTGATGTGTCCAGTCATTCTAATATGGTCCCATTCTTGCTAGTCCTTTGCATATTTCTATTTCCAGAGCTTGGCCCATGGGTTTCTTGTTTCCTTCAACCATCTCCACCAAATTTTGGCCCCCAAAATTTTGTTGAGAGTATCCAAGTCATGGAGCCCCAAACCCCCATGAGTTTTGGGTTTGCATAGTTTGTCCCAAGCTACGAGAGCCCATTTCTTTTTTTCCTCCCCTTTTCCCCAAAGAAAATCTCTTTGAGTGTTCCTGATTTGCTGTACTACTCCTATAGGGACAAGAAGAGTCGAAAACATGTAGAAGGGAATAGTTTTCACGACCGTCTTTGTGAAAATTAGCCTACCTGCTAGATTTAGAGATCTGCTTGTCCATTTGTTGAATTTTTCCTTCAATTTATTAGTCAGTGGCTCCCAAACTTCCTTTCTTAGAGGTTTGTTCGTGAGAGGTATTCCCATATATTTGGAGGGAAGATGATCTCTCTGAAAGCCATGAATTCTTGAGAGGTTTCTCTGAATAGAAATATTAGTGTTGAAAAAGAATACTTTTGATTTTGTGAGACTTACCTCTGTACCAGCTGCCATGGCAAATCTTGAAGAATTTGTTTGAAAGCTTTGTCTTCTTTGACCGTGGGTGTGCCCTGGAGCATGGTGTCATCTACAAATTGCTGATGAGTCAAAGAGTTTGCATCATGGGTAAGCTTGAGACCCTGGATTCTGCCTTCCCCCTTGGCTGAAATGATCACTTTGCCTAATCCTTCCATCATAGCGGATCTCCTTGCCTGAGACCCCTCGAGGGCCGAAAGGATTTGGATGGAGAACCATTGAGAAGGATAGAAAAGCTAGCGGATGTTACCAGAGCCATTACCCATCTTATCCAATTATGGTCAAAACCATACGCCTTTAGAACTTCTCTGATGTATGACGAGCTCAATTTGTCATAAGCTTTCGCTAGGTCAAGCTGTATGATCATACATGCTTGCTTATTATTCTTGAGAGAGTGCACTATCTCGTGAGCTTGAATGATGTTATTGAGGATTTGCCTTCCTCCCACATATCCAGTTTGCTCCTCAAACACGAGAGTTGGAAGAAGGGGCTTGAGTCTATTTGCAATAACTTTAGAGATAATTTTGTATACTACATTACAGAGGGTTATAGGTCTAAATCGACCTGGAGTCATTGCTTTATCCTGCTTAGGAATTAGGGCTATGAAGGAGGCATTTAACGCTTTTAGGATTATTTTTGAGATTCTTGAATCCTCCACCACCTCTAGTATATCATGTTTGACTCTTTCCCAGCCTGCCTTGAAGAAGTCTACATTGAAACCATCTGGGCCTGGAGCTTTCCCATTGTGCATCTCTTTGATTATTTCTTTGACCTCCTCTTCTGTCACGGGCCTGTTGAGATTATAATTATCTTCCCTGGTCACCAGTTTTGGAATGTGTTGAGTAAATCTTTTAATAAATAGAGATCTGTCTAAGATAGGCTCCTCTGCAATATTTTGAAAATGTTGTACCAGAATGGATCCATATCTTCGTGTGTGCTCAGCTCTATCGCTTGAGGATCTATGAGTTTTGTAATCCGATTATGAGCCCTATGTTCCATGGTAGATTTGTGGAAAAACCTATTGTTTCTTTCTCCTTATTTAAGCCATTGCACTCTTGGTTTCTGCTTCCAGAAGATTTCTTCCCGCTGACATCTATTGTCACATTCCTATTTGAGAGAGTTAGCTTGTAATTTCCTATCCTTAGTGAAACCTTCCTTGATGAGAATTTGGTTAATTTTCTATAACTTTTGTTCCACTTCTTTTTTGGCTTTAAAAATATTGCCAAACTCATTTTTGTTCCATTCTTTAAGTTAGACCTTTATGTGTTTGAGTCTTTATTGCAGAAGGAACATTTTCGTGCCTTGAATGGGCAAGTCTTCCTTCCACCATTTACCAATATTGGTGATGAAGTCAAGGTCAGTAAGCCAAACATTTTCGAACCTGAAAGGTTTGTTCCTCGGAGTGCCAATAAAAGACATCTCTAACTAAATAGGTCAGTGATCCAATCCTCCAAAAGGAAGGATAAAAGCATTCAAGTTAGGCCAGAGAGAAAGAGGTTCTCCGAGATGATGAATCTATCTAGTTTCGAGGCAACTTGGGAAGCTCCTCCCCTCTTATTGTTCCATGTGAAGGTACCATTTTCTGTTTCCAAGTCCACTAGCCTCATGTCGATTAGGAAGTTTTGGAAAGCAATAGAGTCTCTTCCTATTGTTCTGGTTCCTCCTTTTTTTCTGTGAGAGATTTGATCATGTTGAAATCTCCACCCAAAATATAGGGCATTACTGGGTATCTCTCCGTAAGCTCCTCAAATGAAGTGAGAAGCTTGAGTTTGTCTTCAGGTTTTTGAGGACCATAGACATTTGCGACCACATAGATGTCCTAGTCACCCAAAGGTTGGATAACCATTGAAAGGTAGTTCCTGGAAGCTTCAGCATCCAAAATTCTAAATTTCTGAGGGTTCTAAAGAGTAAGAATCCCACCCGCTGTATTATTGGCTTTGACTTCTAAGTGCTCATATTTACTAAGCCATTTTCTATGAATCTCCCGGACTTTATCTATGGAACATTTTGTTTCCTGTATAAACACCATATCTAGGTTTTCTTCTTTTATTCTATTGTTGAGATTCCTTTGTTTTCTTTTACTTCCTAGACCCATAATATTCCAGGTTATGAGCTTCATAAAGATGGATTCTTGAATGAGTAACTGGTGAGATCTTTCATCTTACCTGAGTTGAGCATGAGTTTCCCACACTCTGTTAGCAGCTCATTTTGTCTCTTCCTTCCTCTTTTTTTGCTTGGGTTCTTGGCCGAGTGTCCTAATGCTTCCTCCATTGATTTGACCCCTCTATGTTCCTGGCTATCATGGCTTCTTTTGACTCCAATGGTTTTTGTATGAGATCTCCAGAGGAAGAGTTGTTGTACTCTGTGAAACTCCTCTTGTGGTAGGGAGTCTATCCCTTTGTTGGTTCCCTGGTCTAAGAATTTTTCTAGATCAAGATTCTCCCTCTCAAGAATCTCCTGTAGTTCATGGTCCTCTGTTCCAACTTCACTTGGGGTCATCTCCTGGTCCTTGCTTGATTCCATATTGCTTGGTATAGTCTCCCTTTGTTCGTTGTTTTCCTGTATTATTTCCATATTGTCCTCCTTTTCCTTCTCTGTGGGATGGTTGTCTGGTGTATCGTATTTTCAAATGTTCCCTCCTTCTTCTTCTAAAATCTCAAAACTGTTGTGACTTGGTATCTTGTTCTCACTGGGTTTCTTTTGGTTCTTTCTTCCCCCTCCTTTTCCTCTGCCTCCCATCTTGGTGAATCCTTCAGGATCTTTGTGTAGGAATTTACAGGGTAAGTTCCTCAGACAGAACACCAGAAGGACACCGCTCATAAACAGATCACATATCAATACACCAGTATTTTGACGTGGTTAAAACCCTCAGAGAGGGAAACAGTCCATGACCTACGCCAACGTGGCTACTACAGGCAATTTATTAATAAAAGAATGAAAATTTACATAAGCTTCTCTCATGCACGGTTAACCTACAAATGACCCTCCATGCGCTTTAAATAGAATTCATGGACCAATCGGGTGTCAAGCACGGATCAAGTGTCGGTAATACCGAGGAGAGAATGAACCGTCGGATCACTACATATCGTGACCGTCGGATTGTAAGTTACAAAATGTACAACGGTAAAGAAACACACTTTACCTAACTCTATAGCTAACTCTATACTAGACCAAGTTGAACTTAACTATTCCTATGTGTCGGAATATCCTAACATCCCCCCTTAAGAACAACTTGGGATAGGATTGAAGGATTTACAAATATGACACAATAGGAGAAGGAGGCACTAGAGCCTATCCCCCCTTAGTGACAACTTCCTGAACTCCAAGCATATATCGAAGTTTAGTGAACTTCGCCTCTGTGAGAGCCTTTGTGAAGATTTCTGCAACCTGATCATCTGTTGAACAATATTGCACTTCAAGAACATGGTCATGAATGAGCTTTCTGATGAAGTGCATGTGAAGTTCAATGTGTTTGCTGCGCTGATGCTGAACTGGATCTTTGCAAAGCTGAATGGCACTTTGATTATCACACCAAAGTGTAGTCGGATGCTGCTGCTCAAAGCCCAATTCTGATAGGATCTGACGAAGCCACAAGGCTTCCTTACTAGCTTCCACGGCACCACGATACTCTGCTTCTGCTGACGAAAGAGAAATGCCAGCCTGTTTCTTACAAGCCCATGTAATAGGTCCTGAACCAAGAGTGAAGACATAACCGGCAGTAGACTTCCGATCATCAGGGTCACCAGCCCAATCAGAATCAGTGAAACCAACTAATAGAGGAGTTGCTTTGGCACTGTAATGAATCCCAAACTTTATTGTACCTCGAACATAACGAAGTATTCTTTTAGCTGCTTTCCAATGACTTTCACGGGGGTTTTGCAAAAAACGAGCAACAAGGCCAACAGCAAAGGAAAGGTCAGGACGAGTATGCGTTAAATACAAGAGTTTTCCTACAAGTTGATGGTATAAGGTAGCATCAACTTCAGGAGAAGTACAAGAGACTGAAAGTTTGACTCCAGACTGAAAGGGAGAAGGAGCTGGCTTACAATCTTCCATGTGAAAATGACGAAGAATATCACAAGCATACTTAGACTGGGAAAGGGAAATACCCTCCTTGGATTGCAAGACTTGAAGACCGAGAAAATAGTGTAAGTGTCCTAAGTCTGTCATTTCAAATTTCTTTTTAAGGCTGGACTTCACATGGTTTATAAGGTTGGGATCACTACCAGTAAGAATAATATCATCAACATAAAGAACAAGGATGATAAGAGAGTTGCCCACTTTCTTGGTGTAGACAGTATTGTCAGAATAACACCTAGAAAAGCCAGATTCTAAAAGAAAGCTATCCATTTTGGCATACCAAGCCCGAGGAGCTTGCTTGAGACCATAAAGAGATTTCTTAAGTCGACATACAAGGCTGGAGTCTAGTTGGATGAAGCCAATGGGTTGTTCCATATAGATTTCTTCATGCAAGTCCCCATGCAAGAAGGCAGATTTAACATCCATCTGATGGACGTCCCATTTTAAAGAGGCAGCAAGGGAAAGAACAAGGCGGATAGAGTTCATTTTGGCAA
>APFE030465896.1:3642-26278 GCA_000404065.3 Pinus taeda
TGTTTTGGTCTGTGGTATTTAGTCCTTGGTATTTTGACCCATGGTATTGGTCCAAGGTATCTTGTCCAAAGTGTTGACCCCAGGTATTTGGTCCAAGGTATTGATTCTAAGCGGTTTTGGACCATGGTATTGAGTAAGGCCTAAGACTATAAAAAGAGGAGGAGATCATTAGGCAAAGGCACTCAAGTATTGAATATCTAATGAAGAGAAAGATCAAGAATATTGGTCATTGTGTTATGGTGCATAGATGGATCTGAGTCAAGGAGGAACCTCAGCACTTGAAGAAGGAGAAGTTCTATTGATGGGTCAATATCTTAAAGCTTGAAGAGAAGTATCTTTGTGTGGTTTTGATCTTTTATCTGAATAATTGGTGCATGTCATAATCTGTAAATTTGATGATCTGGGTATAACCGATTTCTAAATAGTGGTAAAGGTTAAATAATCTTTTACAGATCTGTACGCAGGTTCAGTATAGCAAAGGTGTGTATACATATTGGTTCGGCATTTCAAAACTGCCTATACACAGGTCCACCTTGAGAAAAGTGTGTATGCACACAGGTTTGACACATTGAGGTAGTGTACACCTCATAAAATATGTTTTAGCTACTTCTGTTTACTAATGCAGTGTTCTGGTTCTAGATTGGGCTCTGGTTATTGTTACTGTGTTCTGGTTACAGCATTCAGAAAAGTAATTATTTGATTCAGTTTTGGTTGGTGAAAAGGAGATTGGTTGATGTAGATATATTTGATGTTTGATTGATGTTAATGATGGATCTAGTCTGAAAATTTATAAAACGTGGTCCCTTGAAGAAAAGAGAAGGTTGTAGCCTTCTATAGGTCAGCACCTACATTCTAGTAAACACATCAGCTAGTACAAGAGCTAAGGGGGTGGTAGCTCCCTTCCAAGAAAAGGTAAAGAACAAGAGAAGGTTGTAACCTTTTGTTGGTAGAAGCCTACGTACTGCTATAAGGCTGCACCAATACAAAATTTCTAAAAGAAGTTTCTTATTAAAGAAAGATAGATATGATTGCAGCAGGTGGTTTTTAGCCACATTGGGTTTCCACCTTATATCTTGTGTTCATATGTGTGATTTCTTGTTCTGTTTACTGCTTTTTATTATGATTATATGGTTTTGATACAAAGATTAAAGATCAACTAACTAAATTATAAGTTTGCAAGGTATATGTTGGTTGCTTTCAACACAGTTGTGTATACACATAGGTTCCATTAACAGAAGTAGCATATATAAATCTGTTTATGGAAATGAAATATTGTTAAATTGCTAATACTGATTCACCCACCCTCTCAGTATTATTTCCTACACTTTAAAAAGGGAAAAATAAATGAAGGTTTTCACTCCTAAATGCACCCTAATTGGTTTTAGTTAGAATGTATTAATGGAAAATGAAATTTATCTTAAGGAAGGCTATTGTATAAAAATATATGCACAACATGACATTTTGTATCGTTGGGGTTAAACCTTGCACTTTCCCCCACTCCCAATCGCAACCACTTTCCATATGACGACTCCCAGGCCTTTTTGCCCCCCTTGCCCATGTTTCCCTTTACTGGTGAAGGGCAGAGGGGTTTCCAAAAAGGCGGTTTCCTCGTCAGGCCCCTCCACTATGTGTCCTTCCCACATTTTTTTACACTCCCCCCTCACTTACCACAAACCACTCACACACCCCTCCGAAAACCGCTTAGCCCTCATGTTTTTCCTGCCAATGGTCCCACGCCTTCATCCAACTATCGCTCAATGACATGTCAATTGAATTTTATACCTTTCCATTGGCACCCCCCATTGCGTTCATCCTAATGCTAAGTAAATTCTCCTCCCAAACATCATTTAGACAAATTATCCCACTCCATTTATGAACCTATAAATCCCTGTTCTCTCCCTCAATCGCACTCTTTCCACATTTTTATATTGTCACAGTGCTATAAATCCTTGCTTTATCTTGCCTATCAACTATTGCTCATAAAGGAATTTCCTCCAAGCTCTCTTTCCCACACAATTAACAGTCATCTTCTGCAATTACGCCCTGTTATCACGATGGATCCCAAAACCAAAATTGATGCCTCTGTGGATTTATACCACATTCCCTTAGGCGATAGAGACTATAAAATCACCAAAACACAGTGTGAATTCAACCTCTTCAAATTACACTTCTAGTTTCATGACACCTATCTTAACAAGTCAAACGAAATTGGACTATGGAAATCTAGACTACCCCTGTTTGTTTTTCCCTGATCCTATCATTTCCCAGAGTTTTCCCTCAAATTCCATGCATCTTATCTCTCAAGCAAGAGAATTATCATCTCCCTTAATGATGAAATCCTTTTCACCATTACCCCTGAGAATATAAACCAAATGTTGCATGTCCCACATAGTGAATCCCTGACTCCTTGCATTGATGCTCCAAAAGAAATTTACCAAAAGCTCACTTTTTCGTAGAGAGACAAGATTTTTGAAGTCCTCTTGTGAGAAGATTCTCAATTTCCCAAGAAAAACCCCCCTTATCCCTTTTCTATTTCCCCCCAAAGAACCAGATAGATCATCTCTATCTTGTCTTGCCTACTTGGGTACTTCTTAGATGAATGGGTAGATGAGCCTATTTTAGGCTTTCTATCCACCCTTTCCACAAAAGAAGGATTGTTAGTCATCTTTGACTATGGTCACTTTCTTGCAGATGTAATACATGAACAATCCCTTCCGGTTTTAACTGAAGGAATGTTAAGATATTCTTCCACTCTTATGCATATGTTCATTTTCTTCCAAACATACAGGTTTCCTTTTGTAGTTTAGAAACTCAATCAGCAAGGAGAGCCTCAGTCGATAATCTTTTGGACTTCAATTATCATAAAACCATCACAGGAGTATAGGTTCAAAGATTTTATAGATCAGTTTGTATATCCAACAACATGTTTGCTAAGTGGCCAGTAGATTCACTGGATCATTGAGGACATTCAAAAGGTGTTGCATCTTAGTGAGAAGGTGAAGATAGGAGATTGGTATTTATATAAGTCATTTATAGAGATCAGGGTCTATGGCTCTGAGCTTCCACCCTATAAAATACCAAAGTACCTTCCTGTGAGGATATTTTCCTTGGAGTACATTAGGAAAATAATCCAATTAGACAACATTCATTTTGTAGCAGTCAAGAAGAAGTCCTAATTTAGAATCAAAACACAGATAGGGCCATTCATCTGTAACAATAGAGTAGCAGCAGAGGATGCAAACCTCGTACTAAAAAAAATGAATTTTCCCCTTAGCCCCTTAGCTTTACATGGTCTTATGACCCCTTTGGGGTAATTTCTAAGTTGAGGTTGGAACAGAAGACAACCCCCTATGTAGATACCTAGAGACCAGAAATTGAGAAATACATGAAGCAATAGGATTGGGTAGAGAACATATTTCAGGAAGCCGAAGAGCAGGTGCTATCTAGAACCATTTCAGAGACTCCTGCCCCTAGGGAGAAGACTAGGAAACAGCTGAGAGAGGAGGACTCCCCTTCCGTTATAGAAGTCTCAGCCAAGGAGTTCAAGATTTATTCCCAAAAGACAAAGGCAAGCTCCAAGGTAGATTTCCCACCATTGGATGAAACACAGGGTACTATTGTACTCTCTGGATTTCATACTTTAAATTTTGGTAGCATCACCACTGATTCTCCATCATCTTCAACCACTAAAGAGAATCCATCTACAACACTTCATACACCAGTGTCATTTAGAAAACAAAGGAAGTTGGATATATTTCAAAGATTTAGAGAAATTAAATAGAGGAATGAATCCCTCCATGATAATATATATTCTCAATTTAGGAAGCAACCTTCCCCAATTCAAAACAACCCTATTTTGGCCTATGACACAGAGAACGGGAGAATTCATATGGAATTCTTACAGGCACAATTTCCTTAACCAAAATCAACAATTGATTTCAAGTAGACTACATTTGATTTTGAGGCAAAGGATGTCCATCCTTTGGATCATATGGACATGCACAGGAAAACAAGAGAAATGGTTTATTCAACATTCACACAAACTACCGTTACTGCTTCTAAACTCGAGCTATATCTGAACAATGTTCAATCATAGCTCAATCTGGAGAAAATTTCCTCTCTGGCCAAGCACAACATAATTAAATATTTAGAGGAAACGGTGATCAAAGAAGGTTTTAACCCAACTAATTCAAAAAGCCATGAAAGATATCATTAAGAATAAGAATGTTGGTATAGCATCTCTATGGAAGCAATTGAAGTTGCCTTCCACTAAAGATCCTTAGGCAAAGGAGCTAGGAGAAACAAAGATATAGAAAGAAGAAACGTTGAAGCTACTGGTGGAACATAGTGTACAAATTAATGAAATGGAGGCAGATATGGATAAATTGATCAAAGGGAAAGAACAAAGTTCTCAACTTGCTATGGTTCCTCTTGACGTAGTGCATATTGAATCACTACTTCAAATGGGTGTTCCTACAATAGCTACAATAATAGGAGCATCCTCCTCTACAACACCTCCCACAACAACTGCGGATGATTCAAAAAAGTTGGCCCAATCCATGGAAAACATGTCGATACGGGGAGAAGAAATAAAAAAAGTTAAGAGGGGATGTAAAGACCCTACAAGAGTAGAACACAAGATATGAGAATTCTCTCCTGACAGAGATGCAGAAATCACATACACTATCCCAGATATTGCAGCAAATGGAAAAGGAGACTACCATGGGAAATACTCTAGCCCAAGTTAAAGAGTTCATTTGGAAAAGGATAAATGAAGCCATGATAGAAATCTGGCCATCTATACAAATTATATTTGAGTAGAAGGAATTGATTTAGAGATCTAATGAAGTTATTAAAGAAATCAAAGTGCAGTTGGGTGATAAACCCAGTGAAGCTGTAGAGATCATCAAGTTCCTCAATTCAAAACACAAGCAGGAACTAGAAGAACTAGAGATTAAGGACATAACTGAAACCATACTATAGGTCAAAAAGGTGTTGACGAAGAGAAATTTGATTAGGGGGCTAGAAGAAAAGTGTCAAGTTATGGAAATTAGTGTAGAGAGGTTTGTCAACAAGCTGGAAGCCCTCTACAAAAAAGGACTTCCCAGTTTATTAGTAATAAATGACAATCTTAGCACACAGTCATATTACAGAAAAAAATTGCTAACTAAGGCTAAAGACACTTCTAAATTTGCAGGAGGGAGTATCAGAATGACAGCAAAAGCATTTTTAGAAGCATTGGCATATGATTTTGAAATCTAGTATTTAATCAAGAATATATTTATTTCCAAACCAACTTTTTCTAAATACATTGAAGTGGACGAGGTCTACAGGAAGTTACTGAAGACATCTATCCCCAATGAACAACGTTGGGATAAATTATGTGAGTTACTAGAGTAAGCATATGACTTGGATTTATAGCTCATTATCAACAACACAACAGGATATGAAGGTCCACATATGCAGTAGTTCCACCAATCTAGTGCTAACACCTCAGATAGTTTTAATTTTCCTAAATATTTGTAACAGTTACATAGATTTTGTTTAGGAATTCCTAAAATACATCCTAGTTAGTTTTGATAGGATATTTTGTAAATAACTTATAAATACTTCTCTTTTTGAAGTATGAAGGGTTGATTTTTTCATTCCTGAAAGATATTGTACTATTTCCATTTGATTAGTTGATCAATAACAAAAAGGACATTCTTCACAGGATTCCTATGTTGGACTATTTGGTGAAGTTCTTCTCTCACTATCTATGTGTTTATTACTTTTTTTCCATGCTTATGTTTTCTTAAATCTGAATTATTTTACAGAAAGTTGATGAACATAATTTGTTGAAAAATAGACTTTGATTCTGGTTGTAGACAATTTAAATGTTATCTTCTGATATCATGTTAAAGAATTCTTAATTGCTCTTTAAATTCAATTGAACCTATATATTTTCTTATATTTCACTTAATTTAAACATAAAGGATCCAATTGGTTCAACTATCTTTCCCTGTGAAACTCCTTTGAAATTATGAGACATATCCCTATTAAGTTTGTATACTCCATAGCCCAATCAAAGTTTTAGGCATTTAATCAACCAATCTATTTTAAAATCAAACTCCAAACTCTCATAACTAGCCTAACATCTAAATACCACAAAGTTAAATCTGATAAAGAGATCCCTCTTTGAAGATGGCAGGGCTAGATCCCAGCTTCCAAAGTGGTTTTGTGGTTACCTCTGTGGCTCTCTTTTGCAACCTCAGAAAATTGCAAAGTGCTAACATTCTGGGGACAATATTGGGGACAACAATCCTTCATTTCATTTTACAAAATTAACTTCCCTCATTTATAAAATTTATTTTAGGAAGAGTAATAACCCAAATTTTAGAAATAAAGGATTAGAGGTTGTTTCTTACATTCAAGATGTGGCTCCGAAAATAATTTACACTAGATTGCATCTAGATCCAGAGCCTCCCGAAATTTTAGATGATACTGAAAAATTAGTAAGGAAAAGAAGTTTAGCAGAAATTCAACGAATTAATAGTCCCCTTTGTAGGAAAAATTATCTTCCATAAAATTTTAATACCATACAAGATATTCTGCATCCCTATAAATCTGTAGGACCATCTGTTGAACCTGATTTTGATCAGCAAAGCCTCCAAAAATTTGCCAAATTACAGGATCTTGTATCAGCACTTGATCAATTTGTACATCAGGCATATATTCAGCAATCTATTGAATCTTCCCTCACTATTGCAGCATCATCACATTATTCCTAATTTGTTCATCCTACATCAAAAGGCCCCACCCCTTCTGTAATATCTACTACTTCTCGAGTAGAATCAAGGATAGTAACCCATCCAATCCCAACAAATCCCATATCTGCACCTCCTGTACAATCACACATTACTCAACACAATATGGATGCTTGTTACACTCCCTTTGTTTTGCCTGCCCAGTTGCATCATATGCCCCAAGATTATCAAACTAGAATTCCTCAATTTGATGCCACTTGTGTTATCAATGCACAACAACATATAGATAAAATGAAAAATTTATTTGATCTTGAGGAAGTGGAAGAAAGTGACATAAAGATGAGACTTGATTCCCAGAGTTTGGGAGGAGAGGTAAGAAAATGGTTTTAAAATTTAGCAACAACTAGCATAGCCGACCTTCTTGTATTTCATTAGTCTTTCCTAAATAGGAGGGAAATAAAAAAGAATCCTCTCGAGATCTTGAATGAATATAAAAATATAAATATAGGACCTAATGAGACTGTGGAAGAATATTGTGAGAGGTTTAATGAAGTTTATAATGCAATCCCAGATGCTATCAAACCTCCCTCGAGGTTGGCCCTTATACATTTCCCTGAAGGATTTGATGTTGAAATGGCATATCAACTAAGAGAAATAGACCCTACTACCTTAGAGGAAATGCAGGCTAATTCTCTTAAATTCGAGGCTAATTTATTAACAGAAAAAGAAAAACTAAAAGCTAAAAGAATGGTTACCATCAAAGAAGAACCTTCCTCTTCTTCTCCATCTAATTATAAAATATATAGTCTACTTAGAACCATGGAGAAAATGATGGATAGAATAAGCATAACTGATAGGGCTCCTCTTAGAGAAAACCAAACTGCTCACTAGATCAAATATCCAAATTTTAGAAGAAAGCAACCCTAGATCAAACAAAGGAACCCAAAAGGTCCAGATTAGTAGGTAAGACCTCCTTTTCAAGAGAACTATATAGATGAGGAGGGAGAAATAACTGAAGAAATGAATGATTCTCAAATCAATTTAATGGGAGTAAATGACAATGATTCTACGTTTCTCACTCAAGAAGAACAAGACCTTTTTTTACTATCCTGGGATGAGAAAGATCCCAAGGAATCAGAAGAACATAAAAAAGGTTTTGAAAATGAAATAATGAAATTCCATAAGCAATATAATCTGAGGAGTAGGAAAGCACCTGATACTCCAAATAAAGATCCAACTGATACACCTGCCAAGAAAAACCTTGAGATTCTTGCTAGAAAGAATACTGGGGTTCCAACCCAAAAAATACCTCATACTAGATTCAAACCAATTCAAACTAATGATCCCTCCACTAGCCAACAAAGATATATTTCCCAAAAGGACGACTAAAAAATAGGAGGCGATCAATTTAAACAAAACTCAAACATCATTCAGTATAGAACATGAATTGGAAAAGCTCAAAATATCCATTCCTTTAATAGAACTGATGAACCAAACTGCATATAGATCACATGTAATGAAATCCTTAAGTATAGAGCAAGATACATATACAGTCAATGTATCTGATGATCAACCAGAAATATTGTTTGGACTTGAAGTTGATGGTAAACTCCAAGATGGAGATGTACTTTCTTTTTACATTAGCTTGAACATTCATGATAAAATGTTACATAATGCAATGCTTGACTCAGGGGCGTCTCACAATTTCATGGCTAGGGTTATCATGGAAAAATGGGACTAGATATCACTAGATGATATAAAGATTTCTATTTGTTTGATTCAAGTAAAGTAAAATGCCTTGGACTTATTAAGGATTTGTGTGTCATGTTAGTGCAAATACCAACCAAGACCGTGGTAACGGACATAGTCGTTGCTGACATACCCCCGAAATATGGCATGCTACTGTTTTGTTCATGGGGAGATAAACTCTAGGGAACCCTTCAAATGGATATGACCTATGCTACAATTTATATTTTTAGTCATAATAGGAGACTACATAGGGAAAAACTCATCAAATTTATGGTTACTAGTTAGGATAGGTCTCATAATTATCCCTTATATTCATTCCATTCAGACCTTGATTCTTTTATTTTGTACAATGATGGAAACATACAAGAACAAGTTCCTAATCAAAAAACTGAGTTGTATCATAGCAAGGATGAATGGAAAACAATTATCACGGAACATGATAAACTAGATGAACACTTGTGGAATTTAAGTTTTTATGGAGATGTTAGTAAAGAAGGATTAGGGGTAGGAATATGGGTTTCAAATTCACAAACTAATCACTTAGAAGGCCATTCATATAAAATAAATTTCCAATGTTCGAACAACGTAGCCGAGTATGAATCCTTAATTTTAGGGTTACAACTTTTAAAGAAGCTAGGCGCTAAGTGAATTGCAATTCATGGAGATTCCGAACTAATAATAAAACAAATTAAAAGGGAATATTCTATTAAACATCTTAGGATGAGAGCTTATAGGAATGTTGTTTTAGATTTTCTAGAATCCTTCATTGAGTATAGCCTCTCTATGGTCCCCAGAGATAAAAATATCTTACTTGATGGTCTTACTACTTCAGCTAGTACCTGTAAAATTCCATATTGGCCTAGTCACCAATATACTGTTGAAGTAAAGAACAAACCTACTATACTAGATAATGTTAGCTACTAGGAGGTTTTTGGAAATGATGCCCATATTGAATGTTTTTTGTAGTCAAAAGATGAGTTTGTGTATGCTAATATAGATATATAAGTTGATCTAGAAGATAGTGTACATAACAGTGTGACTAAATTAGAATTGTGTTAGGCTCCTATAGCAATAAGAGTCATAATTTTGGATGACTAATGTTAAGCCTTGTAATATTATACATACCTTTGCTTTTTGCAAATGTTTTCCATATTATAAAAATTAAAAATGTAAAGAGGGTAAGTCCTAAAAGATAAATCAAATGACAAAAAGAATAAGAGAAGGTCAAAAAAATGAAAGAATATGAACCCCAAAAACAGAAAGACCATGAAAGTGTGCAAGTCCAAATGACACTACTATTTACTTTATGCATAATAATGATTGTGTGCAAATTGTAATTCATGCCACAATCCATGGTAATCAAACTATTTAATCTTGTTATTCCGTGCTTCGAATTTGATGTTTATAGATTAGAGAATAAAATCTGACCAAACAATTTAATCTTAGTAGATCATAGTTAGGTATAGAAAATAAAAGGAGCTCATAAGCTTAATATGAGCCCTTGGATGATATAAGGTTAGAATTAGATAGATTTAATTTCCAAAAGAAAAATAGATGAATAGGGGTTTGCTAGCCTAAATGCACCCTAAGAAAAGAATAAAATATGCTAGAGGTAAGAAATGGGTAAGTAGAAGAAAGGTTGTTGAACTACAAAGTTACTTAGATCAAAGCACATGCACCATGCTTATGTACATCTATCAACATGTATGGTCAACTATTAAGGCAAAGGAAAAGGTTTATAAGTTCATGTAATTAACTTCCCCTCATTCACTTTCCCATTTACTTGCTAATTTCCTATCTACAATTATGTTCTAAGTACTTTAACCCTACAAGTCAAAGAGGCTAAGAGCATTTCTCTAACTTTTGGAGGGATCGAATCCTCGACTTAATGACTTATGGATGAAAGTACTAGAATCCCCTCCATAAACACATTCCCCCTTCAAAAAATTCATTTCCCTTCATTGCCCTAACAAAAACCCCTTTTCCTAAGGTTAAACTCCATTTACCTAGGAAAAGTAATAAAATCCCCATATAAACCCCTTTCCTAAGGTTTAAACTCTATTTACCTAAGTAAAACTATACCCCCCACCCCATGTAAAACCCTTTTGCATAAAAACCCCACTAAAAAGCCCTTTTTCGTAAGTTTAAAGCCTAAAGCGCAATCACATACACTTGACCCCCTTTTACTTTGGAAAACCTATCTCCACTCATTTCATATTAACTAACTAACTTTATTATATAACTCCCCAATAACCCTTTTCTTGTAAATATAATTAAATCCCTATCTAAATACCTCTTCTCCCTAGTTTAAAAAAAATATATAGAAATTACCCCTCATCCCTCTATAACCCTACTTAATCTATGTAATCCCGGTAGAAATTGAGTTAATCTTGCATTGGACTTCACCTGACCCCCTAATCTCTCATTTAGCCTAGCCCGATTGCTTTTAACCCAAGGTTTAAGCCTAAACTAATCCCATATTGCCTTGATTAAAACCCTGGGCCCCCCTCAACTCTCGTTTATTCCCCCCCATGTAGCTCTCCCACCTGACAACTGTCAGATCCCCTCCCCTTAGATCCAACAGCCTACATCAATATCAACCGAACCTGATCACCTGCCTTTATCCACCCAATAAGGCGGATTTCCACCGACCCACGACAGCTACGTGTCGCACCCTAACACACATCGAGTGATCCCTCCCTAAAACCGCCCACGCCTCTAAAGCGGTGCAACGACCACCTAAAACAACCTCCCCTCCATCCCGATAAACTGCCCATCCTTCAAAAATATATAATTTCAATCCACTTTTGAATATCCACTCGTTAAAGATTTAAAACCTCAAAACCCGTGTTTTCTCACCTTTCGCCAGTTTTATAGTGTAGACCTATGAAACCCCCCAGTGCCACCCTGCACCTCTGCGATGTGATTTCACCTCCGTTTATGCCTAAAGCACTGCCCTGAGACCTTTCGCAAGCATTCCCGCACTAGAAAGCCATCAAGCGCCCTTCATGCAAACCAATTTTTCTCTTAAGTATTATTGAATTTTTCAAGTTATCAGACTAAGATTGAAGCTTGGATAAATAGTTCTGATACTAGTCAAAGAACCTGTTTACTCCAAGGCTTGGACCAAAAACCTGTTAAAAGCAAAAATTCAAATGAAGAAGACCGTTACACAAAGAGAAAAGATGAAGACTCTTACACACATAGCTAAGAAGAAGATAAGGAATAGAGCAGTGATAGCTCAGAACAGAGCAACTAGACTAGAGATGTAGATGAATAAAACACACTGAAACTTCATCAAAATCCACTTCCGACTACTGATACACGTAAAAAACATAAGAATTTACTAGTGAAAAACACAGTAAAATATAAATTGTAACAGTGAAAGGAAGAAACACAGAAAGGATAAAGATAGGTCATCAAAGTGAAAAAGTATCAGTGAGAGAGAGTATCAGATGAAAGACATAAGTGAAAACAACCTCCATCGTAAATAATTCAAATAGTCAGAGCATAAAGAGATAAAATTAAATCATAAAAGCCAGCAACAACAAAACAAAAGGGATAGCATGAAGCAGTTCATTAGCTACCTTTATCTTCCTGCGAGAAGATATTTTCTATTTCCTAGATTAAATTTCAAATAATTTTGAGATATTTGTAATAACACCTTAGTATAAATGCTTCACAAATTGAAGTATGTAGGGTGGATTCTTAGACATTTCTTTAGACTGCTTGATTGAAAGACTGTAAAAGCTATTGGAGCATTGATTGAGCCAACAAGCTGGATTGGTGAATAAAGACAAGATATTTCAAAGGATTCATGTGCAGAGCGAAGTGTAGACAAGTATTTTCTCTCATTATTGTTATCTTTTAAATTTTTCATGTTGTTGATCTAAATCTGGATGCCATAACTGGAAATATTATATCAGAATTTGTTCAATTACACTCTACTATAACAGTTAGGCAAATCTATGTTTTCTATAATTTATCTAATTTAAGGAATTCTTCATTGCTCCTTAGTTTAGGTTGTTTCTTTTAATCTATAGCAAAGGATCCTTAATTTCCCTTTGTTTCTGATTGCCCCTCTGTTCCTTGTTTCAATCCTGGTGTTACACAAAAATATCGTCACCATGATTATTTGCAGTCAGTATGGGTCTATCACCACCTATACCAGCCTCCTAAGCAAGTCTCAGACCTTAGCTCTTCATGTCAAGCTTTGCAAAAGAGAGAAAGACTTTGAAAATCAATATTACTCTGGTTCCGCACTTTCTCCTACTTTTACCTGTGGACCCGCACCCTTTGTTCATAATACCTGCGTACCTGCACGCTCTGTCTGTAAAGGGGTGGGTGCGTACCCCTGTGAAAGTAAAAAAGGAGCAAGTTTATCCTAAAAAACTCACTTTTGGGTTAATTCTAGATGTTTCTAGAAGGATTTCGACGTGGATTATTCGCTCCAAAGTGGTTCATGCATCCCAAAAGAGAAGGAGCTAATCCTTGATAGGAGGAGCTATCCATTTGAAGGAGGGCTTTATCCCTTTGAAGGAGGACCTAGTAACTCCCCTCCATTGCACTATAAATTAAGGCATTGGGTCAGTGGCTAAAGAGGTTAGAAGCTGAACATTTTGAGGGTAAATGCTGATGAAATCAAGACTTCCTAGTTAAACTCAAGAGGAGAGATCACATACCTTTTGGCTTCATTGGGAGTGAGTGAAACTTGTCAAAGTAGAAGAGACTTCTTGTCGGACCCTGGGAGGAGCTTGTACAACATCAAGGCACAGGTTGTAAAGTTATTCTTCATTTGAATTAATACAATCAGATTCATTTTTCTCAACAAATTATCTTATGGTTTGTTTCATAATCTCCTTGATCATTATGATGAATATGCTTTAGAATATCGGCTCTTCAGGTGCTATTTAATCGTTTGCTTGTTTGTGTTTGCAGAATTACACTTCAAGGAAGCTCATTTGGAGCAAGGGAGCGAGGCTTCCACAAACTTGCATTGGACCCAAGGTAGGCCTAAAACACTTGTTTGCCTTTATTTTAATCGCATATTTAGAGAAAGATAGTTTTTGATTGGCTTGCCTGTCACTAGATATCAGTAGATACTAGGAAGGTCGATCTTGTCCGCAACCTTGACTCATTCTGCGTGACAAAATGGCGACTTCGCTAGGGACTTGATTGTTTTCCTTGTTTTTTCTTTGACCTGAGAAACTTACCTTTTTGTTTCTGTTTTTGGCTTGTTGTGAGTGGAATTGGGTGGATTTAGTAAATCTAGGTTTGTTTTTGCTTTTCATAACTTTAGGAGAAGTCCGCAGTCTGTTCTTGTACCACAATGCGTACCTCTACGCACTATTACTTTGTACACAGAGCGGGCACGCACCTGTGCAAACTCTGAACCTGCAGACCCTGCTAAACTTTTGAAAAACTTGATTTTTACTCTTTTAATTAGTTTTATCTTGGTTTAGATGTTGTTATTCTCTGCCCAGTCCTACTTGTGACTTGTCAGAAACTTTCCTTGGTCTAATTTCATCAGTGTTAGGGTTTTAGGTGAAATTACTAGAAGTTTTGGTTGCTGGTCTTGATTTTGATTTTGGTCGTGTAATAGCTCAAAGCTTAGAAGCATAGAAGCCTCAGATCACCCTGGTTTTTATTGCCTTCTTGTGAGTCTGAACATTTGTGAAATCAACCTTTGTTGAGAAATCCATTTTGAGTTTTCTCTTTCCAAATTTTCGAAAAAAATTGTGTTAAAAGTTTGGATTTCACTTTTACAAAAAGAACAAAAGATTGTTTGTTTTTTACTGATTTGTGATGCTAGACAAATTAGTCCTTGGTTTTCTTATTGCCAAGTAAAACATCCTTGAAAAGACAAAAATATTTTGTAAGCTTTTACTTCAAGTAGTTTTTTGTAGTTTGTAGTTCTTAAGATTTACTTTGTTCATAGGTTCCTCAAGATTTGTTTTAGTTTTCTTAAGATTTTCTTTAATCATAGTTTTGAGTGTTTTTATAAAAATACAAAAAATCTCTTTTGAAAAAGTTTGTTTTGGTAGCATTTGAGTGTTTGAATGAAAAAGGAAATTCTTGTGCAAATAACTAGTTGTCTCGTTTTGAGTGCATTGGAACAAAAACTCTTCTTTAAATTTGTTTGTTAAGAGAGATTTGTATTTACACGCATTTGCATTCTCAAATTCTTTCCTATCTAGAAGTTCATTGAAGAGAAACGATTGTTTGATCATCTTAAGTTTAGATTTTTAGTGATTTTGAGTCGAGTCTTCATATCACAAGTTTCATCTCCGCACCTCTTGACTTAATCAAAAACCAATAAAAATAACGCTTAAAGTAAAATTAATCAAGAAATATTTGTATTTCTAGGGCTCTATTACACCAACATAGCTTAGGCTAGTGCCTTGGAGTAGGGAGTACTTAACTCTCCAAGATAGTAAAAAAAACAAGTAGTTGTATCTTACGGTAGGAGAGAAATCCAATTGTTGCATCTATGCTATGGGAAAGCTCCTCTTAAAGGAGAAGCACGAGATCGTGTCCGAACTAGTGTGGGAATCAATCCTTTCTTATTGGGAACAATGCCAGATATTCACGTATTAAAAATGGTAAACCTCAGATTAACCATTGTCGAGGAGCCTGGGGTCACTTCTTGGTAAACCTTGGTTTATGTCAAGGAGCCTTCAAGGGGATTGAGCTTGTTACTCTTCCCTTGTGTGCGTATCGGATTGTAGACTATTCCCCCTGGCATATTTGTTTCTATTGGTAACCATAGTGACCATATTCTATAGGATTCTTCCTAAGGTGACGGTGGCGGGAAGTTCCCACTGTACCTGGAGTAGACGTCGACTAGACTCACTTGGATTTTCTGGGGGGTTCTCTTCACTCGAGATGGTTAAGTGGAGAAACTTGTGCCAGTCTATTCATTAAGCAGGTTGCTGGGGTAACTGTTCCAACCGCTATTTCTGTATCGAACTCCGCGACGTTGGATTTCATCACCAACTAGTGTTTTTGGTCCGAAAAGTTACTATTTGTGTGTGATTGATCTCCTAGATTCTTTAGGCATGTGATTCAATTTTTTTTGTTCTTTAGAGGCTTTAGGTGGTTTTCATTGAGATTTTACTTCATTTGCGTGTGAAGTAGTTAAGATTCTTTAACTGTGGCTGAATTACCAAGGCATTCTCGTAGACTTGAGGGCCAATCCCTTGAGTTTGTAAACATGGCTGAGTTACTGAGGAAGTCCCGTAGACTTCGGGGCCAACCTCCTGAGGACGTACCGAGCCAGCTTGAAGGCTTGAAATTCCTCGTAACTCCTAGTGATGGTAGAAGTGGGTCACCTGAAGAAGACGAATCTTCTTTGATAGTACATTCTGATTCTCAACCGTTAGTAATTTCAGAAGTTACTGGTAGTATTGCATCTACTAGTGATATAGGTGAAGAACCTGAATTATCTGAACCCGAATCTGAATTTGCTGCTACTCCCATATCAAAGTTTGTTTCTCCAACTTCTAGTGGTCCTAGTTCGCCTAGGTTAGAAACTGTAATTACCCAAGATCTTCCTTCTGGACTTATAGCTATTGAAGAGCTTGCTATTTCGGACATCGAAGAAAGCTTTCCTTTTCCAGAAGATCGACCTATCTTAGACCTTAGGGAGCGTGAATCAATATTTTACAGTCCACCTAGGAGCAGTGCTTAGTACCATTCACTGACTAATCTTTTGGAAAATCCGGGACTAAGTTTTTCACCACCTCGTATTTTTTATCACCCAGCACCTAGAGATTACTATCCTTTATTGAATATGTCTAGCCCATCATCCATGTATTCTCAATCTCTGGAAGCCTATTTGTACGGCGGTCCTTCTGTTCCCACTAGGTATCAGTCCATCTCTGGTACTTTTTCGAGAGCATCTCCTCAACCTATCGAATAGAAGTTGTTAACTGGAAGTAGTGGTACTAAACCGTTGAGTGTAGAAGATATTCTAATGATGTCAGGTTCTCAACCTCAAGGTGGCCAGTTACCGCCTGGGGGGCAACCTCAAGGTACCCAGTCTATGCCTGGGGGGCAACCTTAGGGTACCCAGTATATGCCGGGGGGGCAACCTCAAGGTACTCAGTTTGTGCCTGGGGGACAACCTCAAGGACAGTACATACCTACGGGACAATACATTCCTCAAGGTCAACCCCAGACTCAATATGTACCCCAAGGTCAACCTCAGTATCAATATGTACCCCAAGGTCAACCTTAGTATCAATATCCACCTGAAAATCAACCTCAATATCAATATGTACCTCAAGGACAACCCCAGTACCAGTACCTGCCTCAAGGTTATCAACCCCAAGGTCAGTACCCATCTCAAGGTTACCAACCACCTTCTGGTCAATCATATTATCAACCCTACCCTCAACCCGGTTATGGTCCTCAATATCCTCAACCTGTTATGGGTCCATACCCTGGAACGAATTTAGTGTGGGATCCATCTCAATCCCAGCAGGTCTTGCAACCGAATGTGCAGTCGTCATCTCAACCTGGACAACCTTTGGTTTCTGGTCCATCTCAGCAACCTGTCCAGTCTACTGTTCAAACTTCTACACCTTCTGTAGTTTCTCAGTCTCGGCCTAGTATGCCTCGTACTCCGCCTCAAATGTCTGCTGCAACTACTGCAACATCTACTCCATCTACCCCACCTTCTTCTGGAGTATCGACAGCTCCAGTTTCTATTGTCCCTGTATCTACTCCTCAGACATCTTTACCTCAGTCTGGACCCACAGTCCAGACATCGGTTCAGATGCTTGTAGGAAGTACGGTTGTCACTACTCAACCTCAATTTAATCAACCTCCGTACCAAGGACAGTACCAATACGGTCCTGCTACACATCAAACAACCTATCAGTATAAACCGTACCCTGGGTATACATATCAACAACCTCAGCAACCCCAGTATGGTCCAGTTAATCCTGGTTTTCCAGGAGGTCAAAATATCCCAAATGCGATTCCTATTCCTAGTTATCCTGGATATCCTCCTCCTGGGGCTAGTCTGCAGACCCCGAGTTTTAGGGACCCTAATCGTCAGTTACCGTTTATCGCAACTTTGGATTTGCCTGACTTGACGCGCCTTTGAACGATCCAATTAACTATCTTCAGTATTGGACGCCAATGCCACATAAGTTGCCCAGTGATATTCCTAAATTCGAAGGTAAGCCAAGAGAGGACCCATCGAACCATGTGATGACTTATCACCTCTGGTGTGTGTCTAATTCCATTTCGGATGATTCGATTCATTTATGTCTTTTCCAGCGCACTCTAATTGGTCTTGCGGCCAAGTGGTACATCGAGTTACCGCGAGCCACGTTTTATAACTTTGGTCAGTTAGCTACCTCGTTTTTAACTCATTTTCAGTTGCCAGTCAGATATGACAATGGCACGGAACTATTAACTTCGTTAAAGCAGTCAACGTCCACTTACATTTCCGATCATATCCATGAATGGAGATGTCGACGGCGTTTAGTGAAAGTTTATATCCCGGATCAGATCTTAGCTGAATGGTTTGTAAAATCTTTACTACCCAAGATCACTGAGGATGTAGCTAAAGCCAGAGTAGTTACTGAAGAGCACGTCATTGCTCAAGCACAGTACCTTGACTTAGTTTATACTCAGTCAGGTACGTTACACGAGAAAATCCCCGACCTACCCAAACAAAATCAAATCGCTGCTGCTCCTTCAGGGTCTCATGCCATTGATGGTATGATTGGTACGGTAAATACCAAAAGTAAGAAGAAGTCCTCCAAGAATTATTCTCCTATCATAACCTTGCCAGATTCCCCGACAGGAGAGTCTTCCGTGGAACTTTCCGCCGATATTCACGTTGTAGAGTCGTCTACAGCTAAATCAAAAACCGGTGGTAAGAAGAAAGGGAAGAAGAAGAATAAAACAGATAAAAATTCAAAAGAGAAACCTGAAAAAGCGGAACCCACTGATGAAAAACGCAAACCTCGTTATCCGTGTCTCATCTGCGATGAAGACCATTATACGAGAGACTGCCCTCATCATGCAGAGGTTGCAAAAATTGTCAAAGGTTCCAGAACTCCTGCTGTCTTGAAGGATCCTTTTCCAACTCAAGACAGTAAGATGATAGGTTCATCCTCCAGTGCCAATGAAGAACCCATATTGATGTTGTCCCATGTTAGGATTGCGACTCAATCGCAATATTATGGCAGTAAAAGTCTTGTTGATGGTAAAGAAGCAGAATCTTCTCATTCGAATCCATCAACCTCAGCTCCCGATTCCGATCCACTACAGATCGAGAAACCTAATCCAGACTTAGTAATCAAACCGCCCGCCAAGGGTATACTTCGAAAGTCAGCTTTCAATCCACATGCAAGAGCGGCTCAGAACTATAACATTGTTGAGGATTTAGCTGTTTCACCTTCCGCAATGTCGGCTTTGGAAGCGCTGCAATCATGTCTAGCACAGCGTAAATTACTTTTGTCGGCTATAGGAGCTGTTGACGTTCAGGACCCGAACCTTATAATATTCGATCTAGAAAATAGTGCACCACGCTTACCTCATCAAATGGCTATCCAAATTCCAGTGATAGTCAAAAACGGACATGTTCATAGGACTGTGATTGATGAGGGAGCTTCAACGTGTATTATGTCGATACAGTGTTGGAGATCGCTTGGTTCTCCTTCACTAAATCAATTCCCGAAGATTCTAAAGGCCTTTGATGGCCATGGGTTTCATCCTTTTGGGATTCTACAGGATTTACCTATAGGGGTTGAAGGTAAAACCGTTAATCTAGACGTGGAGGTGGTTAATGCCCCTCTAGATTACAACCTTCTCTTGGGTCATAGTTGGTCTTACGCTATGACAGCTGTCGTTTCATCGGTCTTTCGGCTTATAAAGTTCCCTCATAATGGAAAGATCGTAACCTTAGACCAGTTGTCTTACTTTTCATCTGACCCAGCCTCTACTGAAAGCATTCAACATGTTGGTAAAACGACTATCCCATATAAGGATGTTGGAGTAGGACTAGTTAAAGATTCTGATTTACTAGGAAATTTTCCTTTTCCTCCTATCAACGCATCGTCTTCTACTGAAACCATTCATATGATTTCATCAGACACCATTGTTTATGATGATCCTTGGATCATACCTTCTGAATCTGAGATAGACTCGTTTGGTGATCTTATGCCTTTGAGTCCGTATGAACTTGCGTATCAGGCCATGCAGTCGTTCTCCGGCACAACATCAACCCAAATTGACTTAATGAATGTGGTCCATGAGGAATCACTGTTGACATCAAACTCGGATTCAATAATGTTTTCTGAACAAATGATTTCTCATCAATTTTTACGACTGAATATGTCAATGAAGCTCAGAATCCAATGAAACATCTTGATTCCGAGTTAAACTTGGGAAATATTTCTCGAACTATTCCCCTTGACATTTCGGTTAAGCCTGGAATTGTTGAAAACGTTCATATAGGTGTCTCTTGTACGGAAGATGAAATTCTAACATATAAGGCCCTATTTCAAGAATTTCGCGACGTGTTCGCCTGGTCATATGAGGGAATGCCAGGGATTGACCCCGCAATTGTTATTCACGAAATCAAAACCTACCTGGATGCTAAACCCGTCCGGAAACGTTGCGTCAGATTCACCCAAGAAAAGCTGCTGCGATTAAAGCAAAAGTTGAAAAATTACTCAAAGTAGGTTTCATTTATCCAATCCCGTTAACGAATTGGGTATCGAATATTGTTCCTGTTAACAAAAATCAAGGGACAATAAGAATATGTATCGATTATAGGGACATTAATCGAGCCTGTCCAAAGGACAATTACCCAACTCCCTATATCGATCAAATCATCGATGATTGTGTTGGCAGTGAAATTTTCTCCTTCATGGATGGTTTTTCCGGATACAATCAAATCAATATTCTACTTGCTGATCAACCAAAAACGACTTTCATTTGTCCATGGGGGACATTTTCTTATTGCAAATTACCTTTTGGGCTCAAGAACGCCGGGGCAACTTTTCAACGAGCCATGTCTTATGCTTTTCATGTTATCAAGCACATTGTGCAACCCTATCTCAATGACTTGCCTGCTCATTCATTACATCAAGCTGATAATCTCGTCCATTTAAGAGCAACCATTGTGAGGTGTAGGCATTATCGGATTAGGTTGAATCCCCACAAGTGTGTTTTCTGTATTGAAACGGGTCAGTTACTGGGGTTTTTTTGTTTCGAAAGCCGGCATTCGCGTCGATCCCTCGAAGGTTGATGCCATTATCAAATTGCCTCCTCCTTTGAGTCTTCGCCAACTCCAAAGTTTGCAAGGGAAAGAAAACTTTTTACGTCGATTCATCCATAACTACGCCGAGATCATAAAGGGTTTTACCCAGTTGTTGAAATAGAATACTCCATTCTTTTGGGACGAGATAGCTGAGAAATATTTTGATGCACTAAAACACGCGTTGACCCATGCATCGTTGTTGCATCCTCCCAACTACAACCAGGATTACTTCCTGTATCTCGCTGCCTCCCATTCCACCATTAGAATGGTGTTAATTCAGGAAGATGAATTCGATACTGAACATGTGATATATTACCTTAGTGGAACTTTAAATCCAACTGAGCTAAAATACTCACATGTGGATAAATTGGCATTGGCAGCCGTTCAAACTATCCAACGTTTTCGTCATTACATTTTACTACGTAAGACTACAGCCATTTCTGATTGCAACCCTATGATCTACATTTTGACCAAGCAATTGATAGGGGGCAAGTACTCCAAATGGATTGTGATCCTTCAGGAGTTCGACTTGGAATTTGAAAAGTCTAAGTCAAAGACATCTTTAGCTTTTGCGGAGTTAATGTGTGACTTCCCGCGTGCTGACATGGAAACTGTGGCGGAGGAGCCCATTGCGGATGAATCCTTGTTTCTAATCAACACTTTAGATCTGTGGTATGGGGATATCATCCTTTATCTCCAAACCCAATCCTTTCGGCTAGATATTTCACGGTCGGAACGTCGAAAAATACGATTCCAGTCCCAACAATTCAAAATTATTGGAGATACTCTTTATCGTCATGGGGCGGAATCTGTTTTTCGACGTTGTTTGACTCATGAGGAAGCTGAAAGGGTCCTAAATGACTGTCACTCTGGAGCATGTGGCAGTCATATGCCTGGGTATGCCACAACCCAAAAGGTATTGTGCGCTGGCTATTTCTGGCCGTCTATGTTTAAAGATTGTATTATTGCGGTCCGAAAATGCCACAACTGCCAGATTTTTTATCGAAGGATGCGCGCTCCACCTGCTCCTCTTCACCCTATAATTGTCATTGGTCCTTTTGCCAAATGGGGTATCGATTTTATTACATGTAACCCTCACTCGGCCGGGGGGCATGCGTATATCATCCTTGCGGTAGATTATTTTACCAAGTTGGTCGAGGCGATGCCTACATTTGAGGCAAACGGCAAAATAGCCACGATTTTCGTGTTCAATCATATAATTGCTAGGTTTGGTGTTCCACAAGCGATTGTCACTGATCATGGGCGTCATTTTCGAAACGTTATGATGACTGAACTTACAGGCCAGCTTGGCTTGCGTCACGATAGTTCAACTCTTTATTATCCACAAGCTAATGGTCTGGTTGAAGCCATCAACAAAGTTCTAGTCATCATGATCTGACGAATCATTGGGATTCATCGGTCAAATTGGCATAACATGCTATTTTCAGATTTGGGCGTATCGAACCTCAGTAAAAACGTCAACAGGGTTCACTCCTTTCCAACTAGTTTATTGTCTGGAAGCTGTGCTACCCATTGAGTGCGAAATCCCGTCATTGCGAATGGCCATCGAATTACTTCCAGCCACTTCCGAAGAGGAAAGACATTTGTTTTACTTAGCTCAACTAGATGAGAATCGACGCAATGCAGCATTAGCAATTGAATCTCATGCAAAACGTATTAAAGCTCAGTATGATCAAAATGTGACCCCTCGAAATTTTTCGGAAGGAGATCTAGTCTTATTGTATGATCAGGCAAATGATAAATTAGGCGTTGGAAAATTTGTGCCTATGTGGCATGGTCCCTATGTTGTCAAGAGAAAGCTAGCAAAAGGGGCCTATGAATTGGTAGACTTTGA
>APFE030465910.1:0-14182 GCA_000404065.3 Pinus taeda
TTTTAGATATTAATTTAATATGAGTTTAGAGGTGAGTTTACATTATTTAAATGCTTTTTATAATTATTTATTTTTTAGATTTTTTAAAATTTTATTTTTATTGACAGTAATAAAATTTCAACTTTAATGACGAATAAACATCTTTACATATCATACTAAGTTGTAGAATAACTTTTGACTGGAAAACCAAATTACAAATAAAATTTACCTGATACAACTAACTACACTGATTATTATCAACGGTAATTTAGAAAAATACCAAGTAACCAAAAAAATGTACAAATCAACCAGAAACAAAGCCGGGTGTTTATGCATTTTTTCACAAAACTGTTATATCTATTCATTACTAATCGAAGTTATTGGTTTAACGAGAACAATAATTTGCTTTCAAAATCATCAATTTACAAATTAATCTATAAAATATGCAAAAGAAAAACCCAAATTCATAAACATGCCACCAATTCCGTATCAACATTATTACCAAAATTTCTTGTTTCTTTTATAAGTAGACATTTCATCAAATTCTTTAATCAATAACATTATTTCAATTTTCAAGTAGACAAACCCTCATTCTCCTGCCAAGTAATACATCGATTCAGATTTTGATGAAGTCAAAGTGAAAACGTGAATATCTCATTATTCTTAAAACACAGATTGTATGAAATTACTGAAGTCAAAATGTTCGACAACACGCGTCCATCGCATATACACACGACTGTTGTTTTGTCGAGTAAAACACCTAATCTCGGAGTTCTTTGTACAACGGCATAGAAAATTACAAAAATAAATGAAGTGGAGATAATTTTATGCTATTGGGTTTTATTACATCGTAAGGAGTTTCTTTTTGGGAAGAATTCCCTTATATGTCCCCGTGTCTTATTTCGGAACATTGATCTGATGATTAAAAGAGATTGTGTCATTGGATCAGATCATTATAGTTGGAATTTTAATCAGTTAAAATTATATGTGTTTGTTGAACTTCTAGATAGACCGTGATCACCTGTTTATTCTGCTCCCGCACCATTTCGAGCTGCTAACAACACTAATGGGCCTTCATCACTTCCGGATCGTTTGCTCTTATGGCCAAGCTCCGGGGAATGCTTATATTGGTGCATACGAATAGCTCATGATTTTGTATTACCTTGGTTTTTTGGCCGATTGTTCCATTATATTAAATTTCGGGTTATCCTCTTCTTTGTGCTGGATGTTGTAGAGTCTATATAGTCAGGGACAAGAAAATTCATTGTAATAAGCAGCGCTGTTGTGGGGTATATTCCAAATTCACGGTTGGATGGATCAATTTTCTTCTTTGGAACAAGTTTCTTGTGCATGTGCATGCCTAGCTCTTAGCCTTTCACTAATCGGCCTCCATCACTTCTGGATCGTCTGCTCTTATGGCCAAGCTCCAGCGGAATGCTCCTTCCTTTCAGGCCATTGTCAATGGTTTTTGAGAACATAAACGATTATGTTAACATGCCACTGATATGTGTATCTATAAATCGTTCAATTGAATTGGTAATCTGTGAGTAGTTTGACATACCTAGGTTCTCTTCAATGGAATATCTGGAAATAATGTTTAGTTTTGTAACAGGAGATGAAAAGTGAAGGGTTGGGTCAAGACAGGCTACAACTCCTTTCCAATGTAAGTGGATCCTTTAGACCAGGGGTACTTAGAGCCTTGATGGGAGTTGGTGGTGCTGGAAAAACTACCCTAATGGATGTCTTAGCACTTTCGCAGATTCAAATTCTTCCAAATGATAGCCTTTTCATTTGAAGACCTTGTTTGACTCTCTTTCTCTCGAAGATGGAGCAAGTTAGCAGGGAAATGTTGGTTTCAAAGAAAGGCAATTTCCTGTACTAAACAGGTTGGTTAGGATCGTTCATCAATATTGCTTCCCCGTTGTGGAAGGTCAGGTCAGGGTAAGGTAAGGGTAAGGTATATCCCATAATGAAAATATATGTTCTTATATCCCTCCATGTCTGGGTGTCAACCCATACCTTGCCTTACCTTTAATGAGGATATTTTGGAACTTGAATCTGAAAGAAAATCAAGGATACCAATTCAAATCACAAAGCTAAATTCAAGAACTTTGTTTAACTACATCAAGATGCAAATGATGAAATCATAAGCCTCACTAGAAAATTTTGAACCTGAATTTGGAAGTCATGCGATGGTGGTAGGTAAAATGCCGAAGGCAGATTCAAGGACAATATTTAGAAGCAGTCCAGACATTCTTTATGTGGGGGAGTTAATGATCACATTGCCAAACATTTCCACTTGTAGCCTCTGCAGAAGACTTTAAGGTGGATATTTTGGAACCTAAACCTCGATGTCAAGAAAGGATGGTAGGTGAAATGGAAAAGGTGGATTTAGAAACTTCATTTAAATGCTTGAAGATGATTGCATATGAAAAAATCAGTAGAAGTGGGGGATCTCCGAGGGAAATGAATGACAAAAGGCCTACTCTATTTTCTTTGCTTAGTTTAACAACAAATGAAGGGTTGCAAAGGGCTCGAACAAGTCAGGGAATAATTGCTAAATTTTCAGTTTTATTGGTTTGCTAAACTACAACTCTTTTGGGCCTTACCTGTGGACAACAGTATTTTGCGGCCTGGTTTCAGGTGTCCTTATTGTTGTTAAGGCATGCTTGGTTATGGCTTCTTCCGCATTAGGAAGCCCCTCAGCAGAGTCAGGACGTTTCCAACTTCCATGGAGTATGCTGGAAATGCTCTTGTTGTCTATTGCCTTGGCTCTTGGTCACATTGTGGTGGCATACAAGACTAGATGTAAAGCTAGGCGTAAAAAGCATCACTTCCAGCAGCTTGATCTTGAAGCGGTAAGATAGTCTCTGGTGGTGAAATGGGTTTTCAAGCTACATATTTGAGGTCTTTTTAGCTTTTTGTAAGAACTAATACTTATATATCTTTGAAAAAGATGAAATTGCTATCCTTTCAAGGAGTAAATGCGAACCCATCATCACATTAAACAGTCGTTTCCATGCCCATACCTACTCTGTAGTGCATAGAGATCTAATTCATATATCTATTTTTCTTGAGGTAATCATGTGGCTAAGCATTGAACAACTATTGAGTCCAAAATCAGGAATATATCAATTTTAGTTACCCATTCATCTGGCAAATCTTTAATCTTCTCACACATCTCTTTCACCTCTAGAAGTAGAGAGTCACCACCCTCATTGCCTATCAAACATTCCAGTCAGATTTGTGGCAGAGCCAAAGGTTCCATAGAATGACAACCCACCAGTAAAGTTTATATGTAAACATATTGGTGAACAAGCATTGTATCCAAGTCCAGACCTCCTTAACGAATGGCCAAAAAACATGGCCAAGGTCTTCGGGTTTCCTGAAATAGTTGCAGTTTTCCAACATTAATCCCATTTTATGAACCCTATTTTTAAGATTTGGTGCCATAAGTTTAAACCAATGTTGCACAAGACTGGCTGTGAGTATTGGGTATTGGGTATGGTATGATTAAGGATGAAACATTTTGAATTACAAGTAGGGGTAGTGGTTATGGTAATTTTCCTTTGTAAAGGGGCTCATCAGCATGTGGGTATGGCCCAGGGGATAGAAGTGGCCTAGGGGAATAGAACGATGATTTGAAATAATTTATGTATCTTACAGGTTATCTTATTTGTCATATAAAATCTGCACTTAATAGGGCCTCCAAATGAAAAGAAAAGCCAAATTTCTGCACTCTAAATGACTCTGTCTTTCATGGGTCTGCAACATGTACGACCTGCAAAGGAAATAGAAACCAAAGTCCGAACCTCGAAATTAATATGCATGTTAGATTTGCTATGTTTTCTAGAGTCTAAGGAGTGTTTTTCCACCATTTGAAGACTGCCACATAAGCAAGGGTGTTACCTGGCATACATTCAGTTATGATATTTGTACCAAGGTTGCTATGATATAGTGTGGTGGTATGAGAAGGCCATATTTGGCACTGGTGACAAATTTAAATGCTGAGAATCCTATCATATCTGTGAAACTTAATCTCTAATATGAAAGGAGATAGGTTTCTGTTGCCATAGACAACTCATAACTGCATTGTTCAACTTTTCTCCAGTTTCATGTACAGTAGTAATTCTTATTCCTTTTGATCTTTACATTTTACTCCTTTCAAGAGTATCAGAAGCATTATTTATTAACTGTCATTACTCATCTCGATCGATAATGAACTGATCTGGTTATTGACCATGTCTTGCATTTTACAGGTTCCACTTTACAACACTGTTTTCCATGGTTATCAGAATCTTCCTTGTTCTCCCAACCCCAATATGGGTAGAATTGTTAAAGCTAATTCTGAAGAGAAATATTTCGTTGATGGAGGGAAACATATGCCTTCAAGAATCCTTCTTGATGATGAGAGTCTTTTCATGCTCTGTGAAGGTCTGGTTATCCATTACAAGATTACAAATAGTCATTCTTACACTTCCAGCGCTTTCCATGATAGTAATGATGAAAATTATGGGTCTATGTTGAGAAGGTTAAGATTTGATGACCCTTTGCTTCCAAGCTCTCATAATCTTGCCAGGAAGTTCAATCATACTTTGACAAATGAGCCCTTGTACATTCCACTATTGAGTGGTTCTACTACTATAGAAGTGAATCCAAGCTCCAAGTGTGGCTCAAATAGCTATTCTGGTTTCTTTGAGCATATACCCTTACTGAATTTGGAGAAATATAAGCATGAATTAGAGATCTAATTCATATATCTATTTTTCTTGAGGTAATCATGTGGCTAATCATTGAATAGCTATTGAGTCCAAAATCAGGAATATATCAATTTTAGTTACCCATTCATTTGGTAAACCTTTAATCTTCTCACACATCTCTTTCACCTCTAGAAGTAGAGAGTCACCACCCTCATTGCCTGTCAAACATTCCAGTCAGATTTGTGGCAGAGCCAAAGGATCCATAGAAAGACAACCCACCAGTAAAGTTTATATGTAAACATATTGGTGAATAAGCATTGTATCCAAGTCCAAACCTCCTTAAAAAATGGCCAAAAAACATGGCCAAGGTCTTCGGGTTTCCTGAAATAGCTGCAGTTTTCCATCGTTATCCCATTTTATGAACCCTATTTTTAAGATTTGGTGCAATAAGTTTAAATCAATGTTGCACAAGACTGGGTGTGAGTATTGGGTATTGGGTATGGTATGATTAAGGATGAAACATTTTGAATTACAAGTAGGGGTAGTGGTTATGGTAATTTTCCTTTGTAAAGGGGCTCATCAGCATGTGGGTATGGCCCAGGGGGATAGAAGTGGCCCAGGGGAATAGAACTATAATTTGAAATAATTTATGTATCTTACAGGTTATCTTATTTGTCATATAAAAGCTGCACTTAATAGGGCCTCCAAATGAAAAGAAAAGCCAAATTTCTGCACTCTGAATGACTCTATCTTTCATAGGTCTGCAACATGTATGACCTGCAAAGGAAATAGAAACCAAAGTCCGAACCTCGAAAGTAATATGCATGTTAGCTTTGCTCTGTTTTCTAGAGTTCAAGGAGCGTTTTTCCACCATTTGAAGACTGCCACATAAGCAAGGGTGTTACTTGGCATACATTCAGTTATGATATTTGTACCAAGGTTTCTATGATATAGTGTGGTGGTATGAGAAGGCCATATTGGGCACTGGTGACAAATTTAAATTCTGAGAATCCTATCATATCTGTGAATCGTAAACTCTAATATGAAAGGAGATAGGCTTCTGTTTCCATAGACAGCTCATAACTGCATTGTTCAACTTTTCTCCAGTTTCATGTACAGTAGTAATTCTTATTCCTTTTGATCTTTGCATTTTACTCCATTCAAGAGTATCAGAAGCATTATTTATTAACTTTCATTACTCATCTCGATCGATAATGAACTGATATGGTTATTGACCATGTCTTGCATTTTACAGGTTCCACTTTACAACATTGTTTTCCATGGTTATTAGAATCTTCCTTGTTCTCCCAACCCCAATATGGGTAGAATTGTTAAAGCTAATTCTGAAGAGAAATATTTCTTTGATGGAGGGAAACATATGCCTTCAAGAATCCTTCCTGATGATGAGAGTCTTTTCATGCTCTGTGAAGGTCTGGTTATCCATTACAAGATTACAAATAGTCATTCTTACACTTCCAACGCTTTCCATGATAGTAATGGTGAAAATTATGGGTCTATGTTGAGAAGGTTAAGATTTGATGACCCTTTGCTTCCAAGATCTCATAATCCTGCCAGGAAGTTTAGTAATACTTCGACAAATGAGCCCTTGTACACTCCACTATTGAGCGGCTCTACTACTATAGAAGTGAATCCAAGCTCCAAGTGTGGCTCAAATAGCTATTCTAGTTTCTTGGAGAAATATAAGCATGACAAGTTTGGGTTAATAGAAAAGTTATCAGAGCCAACACCATATAAATTTGGACGCATGGGGGTGATTTTGATACATGGATTTGGTGGAGGGGTTTTCTCTTGGAGGTATGTTATGAATCCCCTGGAAAAGGAAACTGGATGCACTGTCGCTGCTTTTGACTGGCCCGGTTGGGGACTTACTTCTTGTCCCAACAAATCAGAATGGAAAGTAAAAGGACTGCCCAATTCATGTGAACTTGAGTTCCAGGTGAGACCTGGAAGCCATGTGGATTTGAGTGCCATCTCATCAATTCAGAGTTTTAAGTATTTTCAATTTCAACCTCACTTTGTTTTGTTTATGATTGTAGCACTTTTATCCCTTGTATTCTGGGAAAAATATTGTTTTATTTCATTTCCTTTCCTAGACTTTAATTGTAGTTTATCTTTTGGGAAATTGAAGTGCTTGATTTAAATATGGCTGGCAATGATTTTCATTATGTTTGCACTGTCTGTGGTAGATCTAATTTTGATGCTTCTTGCAGGTTAGTCTGTTATCATCATTTTGTCAGAAGCTGGCATTTTCTTCTGTTGTGCTTATTGGTCATGATGATGGTGGATTGTTGGCCTTAATGGCAGCTGAAAAGTTGTACAAATGACAAGATATTTCCAATGTTAGTTTCCAGGATAGTTTGGTGACCTGTTACATAATTTTCAAAGCCAAATATGGTATTTACTTATCAGCTTGTTACATAATAGAAAGGATGGTAGGTGAAATGGAAAAGGTGGATTTAGGGACTTCATTTAAATGCTTGAAGATGATTGCATATGAAAAAATCAATAGAAGTGGGGAATCTCCAAGGGAAATGAATGACAAAAGGCCTACTCTATGTTTCTTTGCTTGGCTTAACAACAAATGAAGGATTGCAAAGGGCTCAAACAAGTCAGGGAATAATTGCTAAATTTTCAGTTTTATTGGTTTGCTAAACTACATCTCTTTTTTTAATCATGAAACTTATTTCCTTCAATTTTGTCCGATTCTTGGTTCTATGGTCAGGCCGTTCCAGAAATACCACAGATTAGCGAAGGATACAGTCCAGCAACATGGGTGTCGGAAGTGAGTTCCATAGTTGTTGAGGAAAAACTTGGTGTAGAGTTTGCTGAGATCTACAAAAAATTAGCACTCTATGAGTATGTCTAACATAATTATAGGAATTTGTTTTAGAACTTTGAGCTTTTTTTATTGTGCATCTCTAATTTTGTTACCCTATCTTTAGTTACATAATTTCTCCCAAGAAACTGTAAATTGTTTTAAAGCCCTATTTGACAGTTATGTTGTTCTGTTTTTAGATGGAATCAACAATTTATTCAAGAGCTAAGCACCCCTACTCTTGGCTCGTAGAATCTGAGTTTTCCAACACAATATGCATGGTCCTTCAATGTTCAATGCGTGGCATGCCTTTGGAAGCAATAATTTCTTCCAAGAAACTGTAATTTTTTTAAAGCCCTATTTGACAATTATGTTGTTATCTTTTCAGATGGAATCAAGCCCTTATTCAAGAGCTAAGCATCCCTGCTCTTGGCTCGCAGGATCTGAGTTTTCCAACATAGTATGCACGGTCCTTCAAGGTTCAGTGCGTGTCATGCCTTTGGAAGCAACATTGGTCATATTGGAGGAATCCACACTATAATGTTGTGTGATTTTTCTTCACTACAGTCGTTGCCCTACTATTTGGGACCATCTTTTGGGACCTTGGAACAAAGAGGCTGGACACTCTCTTGACAGGCATAGCAGACTTATTTGCAAAACTGGTCCCGCCTCACTTTGACATTTTATTTTCTCTATCATTGATTAGTTTATTGTCTATTACATATTTAAGTCAACAGAGTGACTTAGCATATTGAGAAATCAAACCATTATATGGTATTTGCATTCACATTTTTTATTTGATCGCGTGAGCTTAGATCTGTAATACAAAAAAAACAGTTTACCCATTGTCAATTTGGTGAACTGATTCAAACATTTTGATTTTTGGCACTTCTACAGATTCACATTCTTCCCAATGATAGCCTTTTCATTTTAATACCTTGCTTGACTCTCTTTCTCTGGAAGAGCAAGCAGGTTAGCAGGGCAATTTTGGTTTCAAAGAAAGGCAATTTCCTGTACCGAACAGGTTGTTCAGGAGTGTTCATCAATATGTAAGGGTAAGGTATGAATGGGGAGGTTACAATACAATATGCCACATTAAGGAATTTGTCAGAGTGAAATGCAATTAGGTCGTTCCTTCAATAGACAATGAAGTGAGAAACTTGAATGAACTACATAACTTCTCTGTAACACATTCTCTCAGACAACTGAGTGAGAGACATTAGAAAACCTTTGTGCTGATCTTGAATTAGGCTCAAAAGCACTGTTTTTGGTTTTTCTTGAAAGAAAATATGAAAAGGTTGAACTATAAAGATTGCAATCTATAAAAGTATATAACCTATTCACATCCAAATCTTTGAAAGTATATGATAAAAACAAGCACTATTCTTTCATAGATTTAATAATTTTTCAGTCATGTTTACTTGTTAGAGAGGAGAGATAATCTAACCTCTGAAGACAATTCTACACCTGGTAGAGAATTCAGTGTCACTCATGTCTTGAAACAATAGAAGAAAGGAATGATCCTTCCTTTTAGGCCATTGTCGATGGCTTTTGAGAACATAAACTATTATGTTAACATGCCACCGATATGTGTATCTATAAATCGTTCAATTGAATTGGTAATCTGCAAGTAGCTTGACATACGTAGGTTCTCTTCAATGGAATATCTAGAAATAATGTTTAGTTTCTTAATAGGAGATGAAAAGTGAAGGGTTGGGTCAAAGACATGCTACAACTCCTTTCCAATGTAAGTGGATCCTTTAGACGAGGCGTACATAGAGCCTTGATGGGAGTTAGTGGTGCTGGAAAAACTACCCTAATGGATGTCTTAGGTCTTAGCGCTTTCGCAGATTCAAATTCTTCCAAATAATAGCCTTTTCATTTGAAGACCTTGTTTGACTCTCTTTCTCTCGAAGAGGGAGCAAGTTAGCAGGGAAATGTTGGTTTCAAAGAAAGGCAATTTCCTATACTGAACAGGTTGGTTAGGATCATCATCAATATTGCTTCCTCGTTGTGGAATGTCAGGTCAGGGTAAGGTAAGGTAAGGGTAAGGTGTATCCCATAATGAAAATATATGTTCTTATATCCTTCCATATCTTGGTGTCAACCCATACCTTGCCTTACCTTTAATGAGAATATTTTGGAACTTGAATCTGAAAAGAAATCAAGGACACCAATTGAAATCACAAAGCTAAATTCAAGAACTTCGTTTAACTACATCAAGATGCCTGCAAATGATGAAATCATCTGCAGTGATCAATTTGCAAGGGAAAGGAATGTGACCCCAAATTACAACGCACAAACATGGAGAGTAGAAACTGAGCAATCAGATGAAGCTATAAACATGAAAGGTGATGCAATCAAGAGAGAAAGGGCACGCCGTAAGAGGGCTATTTCAAAGTTTGAATCACAAATACAACCAAGCAAGATTCCTCAACAGTGAAATGAAGCTATAAACATGAACGGTTATGCAATCAAGAGAAAAAGGGCACGTCATAAGAGGGCTACTTCTAAGCTTGAATCTCAAATAAAAGCAAGCAAGTCCGCTGAAGCAGAAAACACATGTTTGGAGATGACATCAAATAAATTAATGGCCATTCTAGACATTATTTACAAGCAGGAATTAAATGATAATACAATCTGTGTTGCCAAATGCTTCTTTTGAAGCCTCTCTAGAAAATTTTTAACTTGAATTTGGAAGTCATGCAATGGTGGTAGGTCAAATGCCAAAGGCAGATTCAAGGACAATATTTAGAAGCAATCCAGACATTCTTTACGTGGGGGAGTTAACAGTCACATTGCCAAACGTTTCCACTGTAGCCTCTGCAGAAAACTTTAAGGTGGATATTTTGGAACCTAAACCTAGATGTCAAGAAAGGATGGTAGGTGAAATGGAAAAGGTGGATTTACATTCACTCCCTAAATCTCCATTCACCATATTCATAAATTATCATCTACCTTTTATCCATACCAACACTTCTACCTATCATCCATTTCATTCCAAGCCATATTCTTAACTGCTATAGGATCCTACAGAAGTATGCATCTACAGCTCTTCCGAATGAGAATTCTGGTTATGTCTACAGAAGTTTCCACTTCTAGCAATGTACAGGAAACTTAGGGGGTTTATCAAACAAATTTTGTTCTAATTATAAATGGTCTACTAGAATTTTTTGAAGAGACTATATTTGATGGTTTTTGTTAAAGTGGTTTTGTTTTTATGAGATTATTATTTTAGGAACTCTGATTCCTAGTTATGAGGACATGTATTAGGTGAAGAATTTTGATTACAATGTTTCTTTAGTATTGATAGATTTGGTCAAGAATTTTGATAAATTTGAATAAGTTTTGATAAGATTAAATAAAGGTTTTTTTTTAACAATTCTAGGATACAATATACTTAATTGGAGAAAACCTTAGGGTGATCATATTTACTTTAAATATAGACTTTATTGAATCTACATTATAAGATTTAAGATTTCAATAAAGTTTATAAGAATGATTAGTGTTTTGTTCAAAGATGTTTCTACTCATTTGGAAGTTAATGACAAGCTATTGAAAATGTTTATCTTCAAAGTTCAATCAAACAATGTTGTCTTATTATTTTAGTGTTTTGTTTCATATGTTGAAGCTCCACATTATGTCACAAGAGATATATTTTTAGGGCCCAAGTTTATTCTTACCTAATGAACTATTTTATTTAAAATTGGGTTGTTTTGTTCCAATTTTTTGGGTCTCGACCTTTCTCGAGAAAGGCTATTGGATACTTGTTAGCTTGGAAAGTTCACTAGGTGAGGTGAACAAATATCTATTTCTTGGGTCAAATGTCGAAGACCTAAGTCATGGTCACTTTGCAGATGATCCCCCTTCCTCACAAGAAAAAGGAGACTTCCTCACAAGAAAGAGGACACTGAGTGTTTAAAAAATGTGATGAAATTCCTAGATATCTTTCATATATCCCTAGGGTTTGGAGATTCCATGGACCAAAGCTATGTCATATAAACAATGCTAACAAGATTCTAAATTAATTAATGTAAGTTGGTTGTAGATTCAATTTAGGTATATCTTTAAATTTCTAGGTATCCCTTTCTTTTTAGGCCCCAACAAAAGAGTTGTGGCAAGTTCTATTTCAATGAAAGGAACAAAATGTGACAAAATAGATTATGAAGCATATGTTCTCGGTAGTTAGACATCAAATTTATATGAATGTCCTGGCTTCCACACATGTTTATTATTCCCTATGCTAGTGTTCCAAGGCCTTGATTTATAGTATATTGGAAAAGGTTATGAGATATTTTACAATCTTAAGCCCAATGCATGCCTTGTCATATAACAATCACATTGCCCAAGATAAATCAACCTCTCAGATAAATTTTGTATCTTTTGGGTGAATTATGTTAGGGCATGTATAACTTGTCATGCATAGCTTCTCTTGAAATCTTCTACACACAACCTTAAATAACTAAGCTCGAAATATCGTCTATGTCAGTGTGATATGATCACATGATGTGTCACCATTGGCATACCACCTAACAACATTGCATTATGCAAATTGTTAGCAACACTATACTCAATGCAACCCCTATTACAAATCTTATAAATTTGTTCTGAAGCCAGCTCATAAATTACTGTGAATTGCATAGCCATTACGTTGCTTCATGTCATCTTATAAAATTTTAATATTCTATCAAAGAGGATATATTGAAATTCTAGGAAGATGCTATATTTGGTGGCGTTTTGACTAGAGGTTTTAATAAATATATTCTCAAGCCATATGATGGATTAGTTAATGTTTACAAATTTCAAGTGTGAAAACCTCGGTTATTTTTTTTTGTCAAAGTGGCTTTGTGTTTATGAGATTATTCTTTTAGGAATTCTGATTCCTAGTTAAGAGGAAATGTATTAGGTGAAGAATTTTGATTACAATGTTGTTTTAGTATCGATAGATTTTGTCAAGAAATTTGATAGATTTTGAATAACGTTTTGATAAGATTAAATAAAGTTGTTTTTTAACAATGCTAAGATACAATGTACTTAATTGGAGAAAGTTTTAGGGTGATCATATATACTTTAAGGATATACTTTATTGAATCTAAAATATAAGATTTAAGATTTGAAGAAATTTTATAAGAATGATTAGTGTTTTGTTCAAAGATGTTTCTACTCATTTGGAAAGTTAATGACAAGTTATTGATAATGTTTATCTTCAAAGTTCAATCAAACAACGATGTCTTCTTATTCTAGTGTTTTGTTTGAGGAACCAATTGTGCCACTTATCATTGGCTTCTTAAATGATATTTTCACGAACAAAGATTATGATGCCAATATTTAGAATGGGGATTTCACAATTGTGAGGAACTAATTGTGCCACTTATCATTGACTTCCTAAATGATATTCTCATGAAAAGGATTACGATGCAAATATCATCATGGTCAAACAACAATTAGAATGGAGAATTTCATAAGTGGGGAGAAATTTAAAACTATTATCCATTGCATTGTGAATTAAGGTGATATGAGATTACTTTGTTATGAAATATTTGATTTAAATCATTTACTTTTAAAGGTTCCAAAATCTTAAGGAATAGAATTTTCATAAATCTTTCACTTTAACCTTGAAACATAACATATGATTAAAAAGAAACACCAATAAATAAACAAAATTGTATAAAATTTTGTCTTCTTTCTTCTATACTATTGTTTCTTATCCCATTGCCTTAGGGCATTTCCTTTGCAACATGTGCGTGCAAATGCTAGTTATATGCTCATCGTGTATTAGGGTTTAATTGAGCGAACACTGTATATGCTTAGATTTTATTATTGTATATGCGACCACTGTATATACTCAGTGTTAGATTTTACTAAAGCCAAAATCGACCGTGACCATATACAACTGCCAGGCTTATAAGATTTATTTGTTGCCGGGTCAAAAGGTAGCCAGAGTTCTTTCTTGCCTTCACATGAAGGCCACATAAGGTTCAGTATCCATGACGTCTTCTGTCGCTACTTCGACAATGGAAGAAGGATTTCGAGCAGAACAGTTGCTCCTGATCTCCCCTTTGGATCCCGTCAAGACGTTCAGCTGGCTCATCTTCACAATGGCAAAAGCAAATTTCTGGAAGAAAAGATCCTGATCGTCAGCAAATTTCTTGACAATTGCTTGGGTGCTGGAATGGGTGTAGAGATCCTGGTCGGAGGTGAAGAGTCCCTGTCGGTTCACGAGGTCTACGTAATACTTGTTGTCGAACAGGTTGGGCGTACGAATGTCTAAGACGGTAGTGTTGGTGGTGGTATTGGAAGGGCAGGTGGTATACAGACCCTTGGCGAAGTCTTTATTCAAAGTGCTGTCCTGCGTCGGGTATAGACGATTGGCGAAGGAGCTGCAGTGCGCAATGCCGATGCTGTGCCCACCTGTCATGCCAACTCAACGGTTAAACATCATAACAAAATACTGAAGTTTTTTCAGTGGTAGCTATGATTTCAAAAAAGATTCAGCCAAATTTTGTCCAAAAAATTCAGCGAAATTTTTTCAAAATTTTTGTCCAAATTTCCATTATTTTTCTAGCGAAATTGTGACCTCAATTAGACTTCTCTATTAGAAACTAAAATAACTACTGGAAGTACTGCAAAACCTGAAAGAGAAACGAGGTCTGTGACGTCGAGTTTC
>APFE030465910.1:19750-101693 GCA_000404065.3 Pinus taeda
TTCTTGCTCATTATTTTATGGTACTGATATGCAAAAATAATTCAAAGTGTAAATAAGGAATATTTGTTAAAAGAACTAGATAATACGTATTCAACCCCCCTCTCAGTATTATTTTCAACACATAGTACTGGTAACATGCGAGCTACCCGAAGATAGTCAGTTTCCTCCAGTCGCGCCGGACGTACCAAAGGCAGCGAAGTACGCTTCATTGTGGGTGACTAAGGATCCTCAACAGATAAAGGAAAGCAATATATTTTGAATCGTGATGGAGATGAACGTGCATATGGCCATCAACTACAAGCAATGGTTGTCGCCTACCAATTTTGACAGATTCCAGGAGTACGTCGAATTCAAGGCTGACTTCCACCATGTCTCAATATTGGCACAGAAGGACCCTAAGTAGCAGTGGCATGACTTTCACAACTTAGCAACATATGACATGATTGACGCGGTCCTTGACTGCTGACCGACAGAGTAGCGCACTGCCTCCAAATTGGTTACGGGATCGAGTAAGTCCATCGCACAACGCAAGAAGGAAGAGGCCAAGCTGAAGATGGAACAATTGGCAATGAAAAGGAGAAAGGTGACCGGTGACAAGGCTAAGGAAGAGCACACTATCGTGCAGTAGTCGGTTGGGTAGGCAGGAGAAGAGGAGTGCGGCTCTGACGAAGGTCAAGAGTCGCCTTCACCAGAACTAGAGGAAGAAGAGGATGAGGACATGGAGTAGGGACTAGCAGACCCAGAGATTACTTTGTTCCGTATCAAGCACGCCAAAGGACCAAAAAAGGTAAGGCCATAGAAGAAGTATAAGGCTAGTAAGACGTCTGTGGATCTGATCACCCTAACAGAGGGGGATCCAAATGATATAGGCGATTCAGTGCAGGATGCCATCGCGGAACTGCTGCAAAATTTCAAGCAACAGTAGAAGTAGGCTTTGGGTGTTATTTAGATGGGTTTGGGTGAGTTGCAGCTCCACACACCACAGGTATAGACTAGCATGGTGCCCACCAATTTGGCCCTTGGCACCTTAGAAGCTGTCGGGACGCTGCGCGCAAGGGACCCCCAAGCCATAGTACTGCCAAATGGAGCATTAATGACAGAGATTGAAGTTGACAGGCCCACTGTTAGTGCCCTCAAGAGAGTGGGACTTAACTTGGCAGCACTTCCTAGCAGGATGGTGTGATTGTGGAACTTTGGGCCCACGAACAACGTGCTTTTCAGGTGATCAACAAGCAAAAGGTCAAAAATACTCAGATGACTATGCCGAGAGACTCCATTATTAACCTTATGATAGACCTGACAGACAAGAATCAGCGCATAGTCAAGCTTGTGGATGAGGCATGCCAAACTGTCCTGGAGTTGGTCATTCCCAAGGCTGGGCCAGTAGATATGCGGGTTCAAAAACTCACTGCGGGAATGCGCGATGCACGCACAGAGTTGGCAAAGGTTCAGATGGAGTTGAACCTCAAAATTGCAGAATTACAATTGAAGGCCCAACGTTTGGCTCCGCAAAAAGTCAGGGAGCAGTGCACAACTACCATGACATATGTGCTAGCAGCAGTAGCGAATGCAATGACAGACTACATGACACTTTTTGAGAAATCGCTCGAGGTACTCATGAGCCTACAAGAATACCCCAATGTGCAGAGGATGGAGACAAATGCGCGGGAACCACAACAGCGTTACAATGAGGTTAAAGTGATAGTGCGCACTGTCGCCATCACCCAGAGACTCGCGAAGCTGCAAGAGGCCAAGGCATTGAAAGAACAGGTCGATACAACTCAACAAAAGGAAGCAGTGTTGAAGGCTCACTTGAAACCTTGGTTGGACGAGGCCTACCTGATCATGGCCTCCATTGAAGGCAAGCTAGCTAGTCTATAGGAGACTCAGCGGAAGCTCCAGGCTGATACCGCAAGGGCCAGCAACCGAGCAGTTGATCAAGGAGATGAAGCAGGTGGGTGCGTAGTGCACCACCAAGGTAGCAATTGTCCATGTCAAACTGGGAGGTCCTCGTGACAAGATCTTCGCACCAACCAAGTTACTCAAGGGCGAGTCACCATGTTTTTGTTGGGAGCCTGTTGGGAACGGGTCCCCTGAGGGTCAATTTTGGGGTTAAAACCCCATGTTTTGGGGCAAAAGGCCCAAATTTTGTATAAAGAATGTAAAGTCTCTGCATTCTGTGGTTACGGAGCATGAAGATAGCTAAAGCCAAAAAGGGTTTTTTGCCCTTAATCTAGATAGGTTGTGTCAGTTTTGGAGATCCACCCTTGGTCTATGGACCATGGAATTGTATAAAAAGGAGGTCTAGAGAGTAGTAGAGAACAAAGTAGAGTTCTAAGTTCTTTGGGTCATAGGAGAGCTAAGAACGAGAGTCTTAGCATAGGTAGAGGCTCTATAGCTAAGTGCGCAGAGGCCTAGGGTAGAAGTCTGCAACTAAGTGCATGGACCCCTGTAGCTGTGTGCATAAGGCGGATAGAGTCTATACTGAGAACTTGAATCATCAATAAAGAGAAGTATTCTGAAATTGTTGTGTATTTTTTCATTGATTATTGCATCTGATTATGTTCTATTAAGTTCTAGGCTTACATTATAATGCTAATTTAATGCGCAAATGTATATGTTTCTATCTGTTATTTGAATGCAAGTAAGAATATATGTTTACGCGAAAATAACCTTAATTGCATGGTAAAATTGGCGAACCCTTAAGGTAATTCAGGAACTTGTAACCGTACGTATTTACAAAGGCGCATAAGTGCCTAGACTGCTAGTTAGGGTTGCGCGAAGGTCAATCATATACCTTTGCGAAGGTTCTGAAGATTAGAAGGAAGGAACATGGACAAGCCCTAAGGGCTTATCAATCTGCACGGAGATAGGGGTTAGGGTATAAGATTGACATCATGACCATCTCAGGGTGTGGAAACTTGGTTCCTGCATCCCCCCATACTGCTTCGGGTGAGACTTTAGTCCACGCTCCATGAATTGATGTCGAAAGGGCCAGTAGTGTAGGGATTTTCTTGGCTATTTAATGATGAACCTGGGTCAGGGCCCATCAAGCCAACACCATGGAATGAAAACCCAAAATTTGCATCTGCTACAATGTCAAAATTGTCGGCCAGTTGTATTGGTAACTCCTCTGGTGATAAGGATGGAACAACAATTCCTTCTAGCTGAGTAACAAGCCATGATAAAGAGGTTTATTTGTTTGTTTTGGATAACAAGAAAATGGTGTGTATCCAAAATGATAAAGGTGGTGTGTAGCCACAAGTCCATCACCACCATTGTTGCCATGACCACAAATGATTATAACTTGACTGTAGTCATCTTTCTTGTAAACCTAGATTGTAAACCAATATCACATTTCTCATGAAACGTGTTGCAGACATTATTGATCTAGGTTGAAGAATAGTCTCTGAAATATTGACCACCATGAAGGATTGATTCCACAAGGGCTAGCCAAATAATGTGTCTGTTTATTTTCATTTACCAGTAATCCTAACCACTATTCAATCTGTGGCATGGAGTAGTGGAAGATGTGGTCAAGTTTGGAATGGGAAAAGAGTGATGGTGATGAGCTCTTATACCCTGTATGCAATAATCTAACCTCTAGAACACTAATTTACAAAATCTGATACTAGTATAATAACAACAGTAATTAGGGAGTACTCAACTTGATATGATAATCACATGTAGAATAGAGAAAAAGTCTGCTTATTACTAACTTGGTTCTATATTTCTAACATACTTTAACAATGAGGTAAACAATGTATCCAATTATATAATCGCTTCATCAACATTAGTATATATAAACCCTCAATTCAAGTATGGACAAATTTAGTTAATAAACAAAACCAAGAACTTGTATTAAGTTTTATTTTGTTTCATTGTTGAGAAGATATTAATTTCATTTAATAATTTATCTACTCCATGAGAACTCCCAAAATGGATCTGTTTTATAGCAACAAGGTGACCATCAACAAGCCTCCCAATGTATATAGTCCCACAAGCACTATGTCCACACTTTCTTTTGTAGCGATAAATATTTTAGTGGACTTCTCCAACATCTTATAAGAGAATAGATCAAGTTTGAATTCTTCAAGGTGAATAGGTAGAAGACTTACAAGTTGGCTTCCATCCTTGGTCTGTCTAATTCAAAAACTAGATTATTTATGTTTTCTATGTAAATCAAGTGCAATAATACTTGCTGCCACAAGTGTTACCGAAATCACAATCCCAACTAAAAGGACTATTCTCTTTGTTACATTGTGATCTCTTTGACAATCCTTATCGTATTCTTTCTCACCATGTGTTTTGCATACTCTTACGTATCCAGTGCCTTGACGAAACACATCTCCTTGATAGCCATCTTTAGAAGCACACCTAACATTTTCAGTTACATCTACCGCATGTTGATAGACCACATTGGGGTCATAGTGAACATCATCAAAAAGTGCCCATAACACCCAATTCCCACTTTATCCCACACTTTGCATCCAAATGGGTCAATATGGGTGTGAGTATCCAACTAATGAAACTCTCGCACTGCAACTAAGAGAAGTGAGCAAAGCCTTAATATCCATGGTGCTTAATATCCATGGTGCCATATTATCTCATTCAGAAGGGGATAGAAAAATGTCCTATCAAACATGCATTTCTCATTGCATCTTTGTATATAAGGAATATTGCGCTTCAACAAATAACCTGGAGTGTTCTTGTGGTCAAACAACTAGAGAATGTTGCTGACAGAAATTGCATAATTCTTCACGCCTTTGACATTGAAGCCCTTGAGGTTTTTAGGATAAGAATATTGGAGAGGATTGATGATGATCCCATCTAATGAGAAACTAAGGACATTATAGTAAAGGTTTTTCACTTAAATCCTCATAGTATTGTTATAGCATTGCAATTTGAATCCATCCAGCTGACAATTCCTTGAATTGATATAGAAAGGATATCGAATTGAGGCATTCCCACAACTTTCAGATGATCCCATCTAATGAGAAACTAAGGACAGTATAGTAAAGGTTATTCACTTAAATCCTCATAGTATTGTTATAGCATTGCAATTTGAATCCATCCAGCTAACAATGCCTTGAATTGATATAGAAAGGATATCGAATTGAGGCATTCCCACAACTTTCACTGCATTTCCTTGTGCCCTAGGCTATGTTGCTCTAATTGAGCAGACCTGAGGAAGCCATGAACCCAAAAATGGTAGAATAACAAGATAGGAAAGGCTAATACTCATTTGTTTTGAAAGTTACCACATCATTTTAAGGCATGTTAAGACAATAAATACTTCCCAAAATAACAAATCAAATATCCATGTATGTTTTGTATATCCACCTGGTTTTGAAGCCTACTATGGCAATATTTTTCACCTCATATGATGGTAGCATTCATCTTATTCTCGTTAACTACTCTAAATTCCTCCTTTCAGCTTAATTACTTCATTTGATTGTAAAGTCTACAATGGTCCCTATCAAATCAAGAAAAGAGGTTAAATAATTTCTTAGACACTGTAGTAGCTTGTCTTTTAGAGTGTGCTTGATTAGCACTTCATTGTATGTCCACAACCATCGAGTATATGTCATGTATATTTACTCAGTCTACTACATATACATATTACATATCTATCCAAATACCAAAAATGACATTTTTGGACACATGGGTTCAAACCTCTTCCATTTGGGTCATTAAGACATGATTAGTGCTTCATAGTTGAATCCTGACAGCTACTACGTATACATCCCTGTCTACAATATACATATTGGGTATATCACCAAATCCTTGAAATGAAATATTTTTGCATGTGGGTCAAGTGTCCTACATTTCAATTACCCATTCACAATATAAAATATCAGGAAACCACCACTTTGATACAAGTGCCTGAATTCAAGTGTTACTCTGATAATATGTTTGTTTGCACCAAAACCAGGTAATAGTTACACTGAGGCAGATGGAATTCAAGTGCTACTTTGATAATATGTTTGTTTGCACCAGAACTGGGTAGTAGTTACACTGAGGCAGATGGAATTCAAGTCCATATCTCTAAAATTAGTGTAATGAAACATTTATTTTTTACAGACTTTTACTAATTTGCCAAATCTTGCAATGCTTTGACAAATTCCATGAACCATTTTAGTAATAAAATAAAATATAGACCTGAGGAGGGGTTCTTCATTTTTGTCGAAATAGAAATATTAACAACTTGGTGAAAGTTTTCTTAGAAAAAGTTGGAAGAGACTACAATGATTTTGGATCTTTGTAAACATTCATAGCGACTTCTATGTGCCAAATTGTAAATTCATAATGTGCGACAATCATATGACCTCTTAAGTGGATATTTAATAAGAATGGAGCTATGTTTGAGCTTTCAATAGTTTGAAATAAAATTGAATGTCCGAATACAGAGGCATTTGGTGTTACTTGTGCAGTTGATCCACCTTCTGTTAAGCTTGGGGAGCAAAATTTAGAGGGAGACCATTTGTACTACCTCGACGCATATTCTTAGTGGAATTTCAACAAACACTTCCCTTGCAAACTCTAATATCTCATTAGAAATACCACTTCCCTTACAAACTCTAATCTCTCACTAGGAGTACCACTTCCCTCGCAAACTCTAATCTCTCACTAGGAGTACCACTTCCCTTGCAAACTCATATGCAGGTGTTGTCATTGCCAGGTTGCAGGTTCAAATCCCACACCAGCTAGATTTCACCATATTTCATGGCCCACCAGTTCGATGTGCAAGGTAGTCTACAAGTTAAGTGGCTTCCCATTTTGACTTGAATTCACTTATGATAGTGTGTACATTGACTTTCCTACCCTACTTCAAATTTTCTAAATAGGCACATCAACTTAGAACACTAACAAAGGTGACCCAATCTGTCTTCATTCTTTCCGAAAACATTTCTCTAAAAATATGTAGGTATTTCTCACCATACGCAACCTAGGCATATATTGCCATCATTGTATTCCAAGGAACTACATTCCTTGTAGGCATTGTATCAAATAATTTGCGTGCACTCTCTAAGGTGACAAACTTGTAATGATTGATGTCCATGAAATGACATCTCGCATAACCATTTTATCAAACAAAAGGTGTGCATCATCTATAATCCAACACATTTAGTATACATGTTCATAAGGGAACTCCTAAAAAATACATCTAAGTCAAGTTCACTTATGATTATCAAGCCATGTAGATGTATTCCTTGCTCAATGAAGTGTAAGGTAACAAGCATTGAGGGCACTACTAAAGGTAATATAATTCAGCGTTATGCCAGACCTATGCATTTCACGGAACTATTGGGGGATTCCTCACTATACCCATGTTGGGTGTAGATCCAAATCAATGTACTCTAAGAGACCACATCCTTCTCAGGAATCATATAAAACAATTAGCTTGCACACTCTAATCTACCACATCAGGCATATCTGATAGCCAAAGAATTCCATGTGAAAACATTAGGCATGCAATTGTGATCAAACACTTGGATTTCATCCTCCATTTTATCACACTTAACATACATTTCAATAAGAGAAATCTATGGATTGGAATTTGATTCAAATCCCAATTTGATTACCTTAGCTTTAAATTGCACACCACATTGTGGACACATCAAGTTGGCACATGGATTTAGACCCCTTGTCAATGTAAATTGATGAGCCTCAGTATTGCAACAAGCATGCTACAACTCCCAAGGCTACTAACTTTAATTATCAACCCGGGGTTCATACAAACATAAGAGGTGTCGGCACTATATGTGCAGCATACAATGTGTCCTTCCTTTGTTGTCATGATGTAACGGAGTGCATGTACTAAAGTCAAATCCTAAACTAATTGCAGAAAATGAAATGTTTGAAATGGAACCTTAACCTATTGCAAGAAACAAAGTACAAGGAAAGAGACGGAAATTCAATGCTAAATCACACCATTTTCTAATTAACTACCAAGAAACTATGCTTTGCAATATTTCTAAATTATCATGAACCAAATGCTACTATCTAAGCATGGAAGTAAGAAGTATCAAACATCACTAATGTGCAAGTAAAGGGACTGAAATAAATCTATTTTTGTCTTTTTGTCTTTTCATGCAAAATCAAGTATGTAAACTAATTTCCTTTGGTGATGTGGAAAGTGAATTTAAGGAGGTCGAAGGTTGGATGGAAGGGTTAGGAAATATTTGGATGGTGTGGAATACCCTTGGGAGTTTTTTGGCGACTTCCTAGAGGCTTTTTAGTGACCTACAGGATATACTAGAAACCTATGGGATGATCCTGTAGGAATTACAGGAAACCTACAAGATATAGCTGAGAGAAAAATGTGAGGTGTTGGAGGTGATGGGAGGCTTATGAAAGGTGTGTTATGGGTGGAATGGAGTGGGAAAATTCCTAGGATCACTCAGAACTCAAAACCAAAGTCGGGAGATGGATAGATTCACTCAAAAAGCTTGGAGAAGTTTCCTTGTGAAATGATGAAATTGGTGAGGGTTTAATGACCAAGAAAATCAAATCTAAATTGGATGGAACAAATTTTGTTATCAACTAGGATTTATTAGGTCCATATTCCAATTGGAATCACTCAAAAAGACCTAGGTTAACCCATGCAAAAAAAAAAACAAAAAAAACATTGCTAGTCGAAAATCTAGAAATTTGAGAACTAGTGAGCTAGTGAATCTAATAAATGCCTAACCAAATCAAGTGGAAATGCAATGGTTAATTTTTGTTATGAAATAGGATTTTTTTTTTAATATAATTCAAGTGGAATCAATTTTATTGAATTTCATTAGCATGCTCTAAAAAATAGCATAAATTCACTGTTCTTTGCTAAAAAGGAGGTCTAGCAATCTAGATTTGGGAAGGAGAAGACTAATCCAAGAAACTAAATGATTATATGAACTTCCAAAGCTTTTACAAGGATGAAATAATTCTTGTGATCCTTCAAAATAACTTACATCAACCATTTAACTTAACCCTACAACAAGAAATTATTAATCCTAAATGCAAAAATAAAAAGAAATAAAAACAAGAGATGCATGTGAGTAAGCAATGAAAAGAAGGAAATAGAATGATACAAAAGGGTTCTGAGGCTCCTGGGATGGCCAAGCCCAAGGAAAATTAGAGACCTATGGAGGATAACAAGATTTTAGAAGTTGAACATGACACCGATCTTCATTATTTCATCAATATGATTACATCCCTACAAGAAAATACAATGGAGTTGTAAGAATACAAGCTCTCTCCACCATAACACTAATGAAAATCTCCCCCTAGAGGAAAATTCGACTTGGAATTTATACAAAATGATTATGAATCATTCCCAATGAATGGAGGAAGCTTTCGCCACCAAAATCCCTTGATTAGTGGATCTAGTCCCCAATACTAGGAATTTGCATTAAATGGCAGGGAATACATTCCCAGATTTTCTCAATCATTCCCTAGAGGAAAATTCGACTCAGTATTTATAAAAAATGATTAAGAATCATTCCCCATGGATGGAGGCATCTTTTCCCACCGAAATCCCGTGATTAGTGGATCTTCTCCCTTGATTGGCGGATCTACTCCCTTGATTAGTGGAACGCATTCTTAGATTTTCTCATTCATTGGAGTTCCACAATTTGTGGCATAATTCCATAATATCTTGTTGACTTATTATTTATTATTGATCCTCTAGTAGTAGGGAACAAGTCCCTAAATTATCTCCTCCTCCAACTCTTCATAATATGCCAAATATTCTCATAATGTTCCACAAAAATAAATAATATTAGGCACAAATATTCAATTATTCATAAACCTTCCTAATGAATATATTAAAGTTAAAATTAAATTACCTAATGCAAAAAGAGAGGTTTAATGTGTTGAAGGATGGTCATAGGCCTTAATTTATGTTTTAAATTAGAGGCATGGGCCTTAACTTATGTCTAATTTAGAGGCCCATCATAAATTGGTCTAGCTTTAAACTTGCAAGCTTCATCTAAAAGTAAATCTTTAGAATCTCCTTATTGTGGCTTTGATGCGTATAAGTTGAAATGATTGCATCCTAAGACACAAAATCCCATTCAAGAATTTTGTCGATGAGTTCAACTGCATCTTCAAAATTCCCCTTGACAACTTGGGGTGGAGATATTTCCTTGGATTCCTGATTGTTTTTGTTCTTGAGCAACCTCCTTATGACCTGAAATCTAGCTTGGGGGTGATTGGGAAGCAAGAAAGACCACAGTGCTACCCAATCTATAGTTGGGTGGAGAAGCTTAGTCTTTAACTCAGTTGCCCATTTTATCTGAGGTTAGTACTTCTTATGATTGAAATGTGCATTAAACACTAGGTCAGATTCAAGGTATGAGGCATAATATTTTATAAGGAAATATATATCACTAATGATATTGCTTGATAGTGCATGAATTAAAGTGATGGTTGTAAGAGTTCAGTTACAGGCCTATAAATGTCTTGAAGCATACGCAGATACAGTTTGTGAGTTAGATATGCACTATTTCTTGTCACCTTACAACCATTATCACTACACATTGATAATCATATCAACGCTATGATGCCATCAGTAATGGAGACTTGTAATTTATCCTTGTTTCTTTCTATCCTAACTGTGACATGCAAATAGTTACAACTATTGTATATCTTGACATCTGCCATAAAATGCAGATTTGGTAGCAAAATTTTGGGGGCTATCATCTTCTGTTCTGCAGTTGGTATTTTTTTTCTCTTTATCCAACATTAATTTTTGTTATCCAATGGTTTTCCTATGAACCATCGACCATTGTAAGAATACATCTGGAGTAAAGATCATTGAAAGGCTTACAGGCAGCCTACGGGCTTAATTACACACACATGCACACACCCATATGTGTGTGTACCACCCACAAAATTCATGATACCCAAAGGAATAAATACTCACATAGGTAACATAGAATTGTTTTGATGTGTGACTTGCAATTTTACCCAATGATTGAAATAAGGGAGCAGGATCTCCATCTATAGGAACTTTGGCATAGTCTTTCTAACTCTAAACCTTGATAGTTATTAAAGTTTCCCTCATTATAGAGGGTGTCGATGACAAGAAAGTGAATTATTTGAGAAGCTAAAGCCCCAAAAGTGTGGTTAATGCTATGTCCAAATTATATAATTCTACACTTTGGTTTCCGAACTATCCTGCAAGGTAGATATCTCCTTTCATTCATTTCCATTTTCATTTTCTGGATGTTGATGAAACTAGTTTGTTGCTAATAAACTGACTCAACTTGTAAAGCTCTATATACACCCAAAAGATAATGTGCACAGCTAGGATTATAATGTAATGGAATGCATTATGCCAATGATTCACTATTGTCACCATTATGAATATTTGAAAGGTCTTGAAAGTGTTACAGTTGTTGGATTATTGAGCACTTAATAGTTTTTCTGGCTGGTGACATATTAAATTTAAATTTAGCGTTTATGATTATTTAAATGGAACAAGTGTCCTTAAAGTGAATTTGTAAGTTGTTGGGCCTCCAAAATGTCAACCTCTTTTACCCTCATTTCCATGATCTTACCATACTCTGTGACTCTTTACCATATTTTGTAGCTCCATAACCCACATTAATAACCATTTTCCTGATCATATGGGTTTATCATTATTATTTTCTAAGTCATTTATTTTAAGTATTTTAAGATAATTTATGATTAAGTATTAGGAAATTAACATTCTTTCATATATATCTAAAAGTGGTATGAGTTGTATGATATTGCAGGCCTATTTGAAGATTCTAGAAAGGTCTTATTTGGCCACTCAACCACAAATCCGAATTTCAATTCCAACTCATGAAGATTTGTGGAATAATTGTAGAAGATTTGGATCATTGACTAAGCACATTCAAAGGAGAAGAATCATATATGTTTTGATATGTGTCTCCTATCAAAACTAGGAGAGAATTTTTAGAGGATTTGTATCTCATATTTTTAGGTGATTGGTTGTAACCGCAAGAGATAAAAGTGGATTTAGGAAAGATTTGAGGATCCATATTTATTGATTAGTTATCTTAAATTTTTGTATAAATAGGAGTGGATCCTTCATACAAGAGGGTTCCAAGTTCCATCCAAGATATGTAATTTTTAAAGTGAGGATAGAGGGGAAGAGAGTTGAATTATTGTAATATCTTTAGAGATTTTCTCCAACTTAATTTTATGGAATACATGTTGTTGCTTTGATCTCCGTGCTTTGGTAATCATTCAGTGTGCTTGCTCAGGAGTGGAGGTCCCCCATCATCCACAATTTACACACCTTTTTCATTTGTTGTACATATTGGTAACATTGTGTAATTATGTTATTTCATTTATTTTCATTTTAAGAAAGTGTGATTTTCAATTTAGCAAGTGTGATTTTCAATTCAGCGAGTGTGATTTCATTTCAAGAAAGTGTAGTTTCATTTATGCAAGTTTAGTTTAGTTTCTTTTGTGTTATTTTGATTCATGTTGTTTTGTTAAGATTGATTCAATTTCTTTATGTTCGGATTGGATTGGATTGATTTAATTTTCTTTGTAATTAGTTTCAAGTTTCTTGCAGTAGATTAATCTATTCTAATAAATAATCACCTAGTACATATAGTACACGTATACCTCATCAGTTCATGAACCTCGAGTTGACAATTTAATGATAGGGATTTAACTCTCAATTAAATCACCCAATGTTTTGGTACCATTGTCGGGGAGATATACATAGGTGCTTATTTTGAAAGTTTAGATAACTCATGATAGTTGCATTCATTCTAAGATGCATGGTTAAAATCATATTAAAATCATTTATGATGCATAATCAATAATTTTTCAATATTCATTTTAAGCAAGTGTGCTTTTCGATTTAGCAAGTGTGATTTTCATTTTAAGAAAGTGTGGTTTCATTTCAAGCAAGTGTGGTTTCATTTTTGCAATTTTAGTTTGGTTTCTTTTATGTAGTTTTGATTCATGTTGTTTTGTTAAGATTGATTCAATTTCTTTATGTTTGGATTGGATTGGATTGATTTAATTTGATTTGTAATTAGTTTCAAGTTTCTTGAATTAGATTAATATATTTTGATAAATAATCACCTAGTACATATAGTACATGTATACCTCATCAGCTCGTGAACCGTGGGTTGACAATTCAATGACAGGGATTTAATTCACAATTAAATCACCCAACATTTTAGCGTTGTTGCCTGGGAGGTATACGTAGGTGCTTATTTTGAAAGTCTAGACAACTCATGGTAGTTGAATTCATTCTAAAATGCATGGCTAAAAGCATATTAAAATCATTTATGATGCATATTCAATAATTTTTCAATACTTTGTACTAATATGTGTACAAAATAGTAGTTATCAACCAGTTGGAGTAATTCACAGAAAATTAAGAATTTGAGGAATGTCCTTCCAAGAACTTTCTCGAATCCTAGCAACAATTGGGATATCTACCTCTTGCGAAGAGTATATTTTAACTGAATTCAAAAACTTGTCTATCTCTCCACCTCCACAAGAAGATCTTCAAGTGTCTTTTGATTCCTCTTGTCAATCTATTGAAGAGGCTAAAGAATCATGGAATACTTTCAATATGGAGAAACCACTAGAATCTAAGATTGAGGAATACATAATAAAGGAGGATATTTAATGTGATCTAAACCAAGAAAGGAATCATGAATTTCATAACTTTATTGAAAGATGGTTCCAATCAGAGATCAAGTCACATCACTCTTTAATTCTTCCTTACTTCTTGACTACATTATCAAAACAACTGGTCTTTCATGCTTTGATATACTTTATTGCATATTTGTCAAACCTAAGCATGAATATCTTTTTAGTCATGTTACACACATGGTTACATTGGAAATATTCATAAACTTGAACCAATTTTCTATTTCTAGTAGAGTAGGACAAATTCAATAAATAAAACCAAGTTTGGTGATGTTTTTAAGTTTTTTTTTGTTAAGTTAGATTTTATTTTAATTGCAATCTTAATTTTGATGCTGCAATAAGAGCCACCTCACTTAGTAATCATTTTGCAGGAAAATATAAAAAGAGAGGAGACCAAACAAAGTTTTGAGAGCCAAAATTTGATGTTGGAGATCGAATCCCTTTTACTTCGTTTTTTTTTTCTAAATTTAGATTTCAAAAGAATAAAAGAGTTGACAAAATTCCTAAGTATGCTCTCTTGTTTCGCCTTGTGTGACCTAGAGATCAGAAATGAAAACTGAATAAATTTAGCTTTGAAATTTTGTAATACAACTCGTAGATATAAAAATTGGATAGATCTAAATTAATTATTCATTCTAAAATTACTCAAAATTTAATCTTCAAATATCAATTAGATCTATCTCAAAATTTGCTAGATTTTTCTTAGTTTTATTTAAATGAAGTCATTATTTAAAAAAAAAACAAACAAACAAACAAACAAACAAACAATTAGATTTTTCACAAAAATAAATAAATAAATAAATAAAATTAACAAGTTCTTTATTTTATTTTATTTTTCCAATAAAACACAAATAAAAACAATAAATAAATTTAGAAAACAAAAAAACAAAAAACAAAAAAAAAAACTTAACAAAACAAAATAAAATAAAGACACAAACAAAAAACAAAACATTATAAAATAAAAACAAAACAATTAAAAAAATAAATGAAAACAAAAACAAAAGAAAAATCATATCAAAACCAGACCCAAAAACAAATTAAAAAAAAAAATTACGTCAAAATCTAAACAATAAAATACCAACCATGTCCAGGCTATGGGAAATTTTAGAAGGCTCGACAATTAAAAACAAACCATGCATATAAATGAGCTACAACAAATGACTGAATAGGGCCAAGAGCGAAACCCATAAAATAAATACGGAAGCCAAGGTATGAGGTTGTGTTATTATGCATAAAGACTGAATTGCAGGTGAAATTCATGATCAGGCTTCGACCTTCACCAAAACCCGCAAATATTAAAAACCCAACTGCGATAATTGACGAACCACCATCCGAGCTCTGATTACAATTTGTAAAGTGGCATGTTAAAATGATTGACAGTCACATTTTTTGGGCAACAAAACAAATTTTAATTAATGAACATTGTTTTGTTTGGTAGAGTTCTTATGATCGGTCGAGAATCGCTTTTGTTTTTAGCAGGGATCACACAGTTGGCTTGTTATTCAACAATGTGTGGGATCTGGTGACGTTGACGTCAGCTGTGGCATACCTATCCGCAAATTCTTCACATTTGACTAAAATATTAGAAGTTTTATAACTCTAGCTGCAAAATCGTCACAATCCGGTAGCTGCAAAACAAACTGTCAGCTGCAGAATTGACACAATTCGATATCTTATTTCCTAAAAAATTCAAATATTCATAACACTTTCATATGACATCAGCTTTTGATGACTCAAACAGCGTTGGAAAGATCTCGACAATATCTATGCGATGAGAGAGTATTCATAAGCATTTGAAACAATAAAAAATTTAAGAAGTTACCAGTAAAACACCAATAGGTAGTCCAAGGTACCTCTTTCCAAACAAGTAAAAGTGAATTTAATTTTTCTTCCATGAATTTGTTTTATTAGTACTATTTCTGAGCTTTTTGTGTATATGTCAGATGTTGAGAGACTATTCATCTCTCTCTCTCTTGATAGTCTTACATTTTATTGCAAAAAAGGTTTAATTTTTTTCAAGTTCTAGGATGATGGAAGAAGATCGTTATATGCACAAGTTCCTTTTAAAGACCAAGTTTCTTTCAGAATAGCATGTTCATTCCATGTCAAAACGGATCCATTACACCATTGCTACTAAAAAGGGCCTCTCAGATACCAATTTTACCATTGCTACTCATTCTAAGCCTACAACCAATCCATAAATTTCCATCTCCCTAGTGCCAAACCATGATTTCAAAATTCATTCTCCCTTTATGATATTCATACTTTCCTGCCTCATTTTCACTCAGCCTTAACCCAAAAATAAAGTCATTCATCTCCCTTACAAAGCTGAGTCGCCCAATTTTCCTCTTCATTTATGTCAAATAAAATTTTCTTCATAATGAAAATATTTCATCTATGGTCCTTCAAATTATTATTTTATACTCGTGTTAGATGATGGAGGATTCATTAAGGCCTCCCTTCTAACAATTCTTGACCTATCGACTCTAAAACATCATCTGGGATCAAGACTAGAGATATTTCAAATACCTTGAGGGTTGCATGCCTTAACGGCAAGTTCTCTCGCCAATAAACAATGGGAATTCATCAATTTCCCCTGTTTGTCGGATCTTCTAGGTTACTCGACTATGACACATGTATTTGTACCTAGTAAGATGTACTTAGGCATCTTGACTCTCATTGACATCAATGGTGAGTAGTCTCGTGTTGCTTAGCATTCATTAATGGTCAGTAATCCAACAATTTCTTTTCTATGTTCAACATCAACACATCTATTCACATAGATAAGAATTATGCCACTAAGTGGGAATGAATGAAGACTATAGGATTTCAGTAGCTTGCAGCAGGACTCAACTCATAATTCAAAAGTGGTAGCAATAAAAGTTCCAATTTCAGATCAAATTCATCCTATATTCATACAACCAAGAGAAAGAAAAAGTATATCATATTCTTTTACTTCAAATTCCATGATGCAGCAACAACATTCACACTCTTCTATATATATAGTTTGTCCACTTTTCAGGTAGTTGAAGGTATGTTGTTTTCTAATCTTTAATCATCTAATTCCTTAAATGCTAAAATTGTGATTTTGGAAAATCCCTCACCACATTTATATTCCCTTTCTCATTTGCTAAAAACTGAAAACACCTTTAGTTGGGGGGAAGGGATATCAATCCATATTTACATGTCACATTTAATTTCATCCTAACCAACATATCTTTTCCAATCAACTATTATTGCATTTTGATTCCAAAAGTTTATATGTTTTGCAATGGTCAATTGATAAGCACATTAAATGGTTGATAACCAATATGGGTCCTTAAAAAATAATTCTTAATGTCTTCAAGTGTTTTGATGCAACAAAAACAAGAAAAGTATTGTTACACAAGAACCAATACTCATAAATTTTTGGTTGTCACACAAGAGCCAACCATAAAAAATATGTTGCAATCAAATGTCTTTCAAAGTACACTCTGCAAAGAGAATAAAGCTATCAAATGATATGATTATGCAAAATTAAAAGAGAATCAATACAAACCCCAAGTTCATATAGAAGCAAAACATTTCAAGAAGATCAACTTATGATTAAGGGAATCAATTCAAAATTACATGAGGACATGCAACATATTCAGTTGGGTGGCAATGTTGGGCCTCCAAACTGTCATCCTCTCTGACCCACATTTCCATCTTTTTACCATATTCCGTAACTCTTTACCATATTCTATAGCTCCGTAACCCTACATTAATAACCATTTTCATTATCATATGGGTTTACCATTATTATTTTTCAAGTCATTTATTTTAATTATTTTAAGAGAAATTTTTATTAAATATTAGGAAATTAACATGTTTTCATATATATCTAAAAGTGGTATGAATTGTATGATTTTGTAGGCCTATTTGAAAATTCTAGAAGGGTCCTGTTTGGCCACTCAACCACAAATTCGAATTTTAATTCCAATTCATGAAGATTTGTGGAATAATTGTAGAATATTTGGATCATTGACTAAGCACATCCAAAGGAGAAGAATCATGGATGTTTTAATATGTGTCTCCTATCAAAATTAGGAGATAATTTTGAGAGGATTTGTATCTCATATCTTTAGGTGATTGGTTGTAACCACAAGATATAAATGTTGATTTAGGAGAGATTTGATGATCTATATTTACTGATTAGTTATCTTAATTTTTTGTATAAATAGGAGTGCATCCTTCATACAAGAGGATTCTAATTTCCATCCAATATATGTAATTTGTAAAATGAGGATAGAGGGGAATAGAGTTAAATTATTGTAATATCTTTAGAGCTTTTCTCCAACCTCATTTTATGGAATACATGTTGGTGCTTTGATCTCCAAGCTTTAATAATCGTTCAGTGTGCTTTCTGAGGATTGGGGGGCCCCCATCAACCACAATTTGCACACCTTTTTCATTTTTTGTACATATTGGTAACATTGTGTAATTATGTTATTTCATTTATTTTCATTTTAAGCAAGTGTGTTTTTCAATTCAACAAGTTTGATTTTCATTTTAAGCAAGTGTGATTTTCAATTCAGCAAGTGTGCTTTTCATTTTAAGCAAGTGTGGTTTCTTTTCAAGCAAGTGTGGTTTCATTAATGCAAGTTTAGTTTAGTTTATTTTGTGTTAGTTTGACTCATGTTGTCTTGTTAAGATTGATTCAATTTCTTTATGTTTGGATTGGACTGGATTGGATTGGATTGATTTAATTTTCAATGTAATTAGTTTCAAGTTTCTTGCATTAGATTAATCAATTTTGATAAATAATCACCTAGTACATATAGTACATATAGTACACGTATACCTCATCAGTTCAAGAACCCCAAGTTGACAATTAATCACAGAGATTTAACTCACAATTAAATCACCCAACATAATTTTTTCACCTTAACCAATTATGAATGGTTACTCTTTCAGTTATGGACTTGAAGAAACAATGTCAACTACTAATTGTCAATTTGTAGTATGTCACCTTTGAGATTTCATGTTGAATTTTGTTTCTCTTGAATGCGTTTCATGTACCTTAATATAAATTAAAATCATGTTATGTATAAGAATACCTTCTTATGTGGTTGTTTTCTAGGTCCCCTTGACCTGTAGTTGAATTCACTTTACCCTTAACATGAAAGGAACTTATATTAGTTTGTCATTGTAGTCATAGTCCTAAAGGGGTCATATTTGTTCGATTGGTTACTATCAACAATAAAATGTATAACCATAGGCCATTTCTTTTAATTCCCGATTTGGTCAACAAAAAATTCCTTATTCATATGTTATTTCAAAAGAAAGAAATTCTTGAAAGGCACATAACATGATGCAACATTATTCATACCATTATGTGTTGCTTTCGACAGTTTCATACCTTCTTGATGCATTGGTGGCTCTCATAGGAGTATCTTTTATGACTCCTTATTTCAATTCTTTTTCCATTGATTTTTGTAGTCTGATGGACTTCTCTCAAGTTATCTCCGGGAAATGGTTTGAAATTCTTCTAAGTGAAGAATTTTGAAGAAGTAGCAGAAAAATGGGAACACACTAAGAAATAGATGCGGGAATAAAGTCATTGGTTATCAGATGTAAATGGGTAGGCAGAGTGACAATCTATTGAAACGATATTTTATGTCAGATGCAATGGGGAAATTCATCAAAATATAAGCTCTAAAGTTACAGTGGCCTTTATGGGTTGTGGGATTCTAGAAGAGACATCTACCAAGTTTATCGATGGTACATTGATTCTATAAGATTTCTTCTTATCAAGTCATACCATTCTATGTTTCATTCGGTAGTTTCATACCTTCTTGCTTCATTGGTGGCTCTCATAGGAATAACTTTTATTACCCCTTATTTCAACTCTTTTTCCATTGTTTTTTGTAGTTCGAAATCCATCTCTTAAGTTGTCTATGGGAAGTGGTTTGAAATTCTTCTAACTGAATATTTTTTGGAAAAATAGTAGAAAAATGGGATCGCGCTGAGAAATAGATGTGGGAATAAAACTATTGGTTGTGGGTTGTAAATGGGAAGATAGAGTGACATTCTATTGAAATGGTATTTGATGCCAGATGCAATGAGGAAATCCATCAAAATCTAAGCTCTCAACTTATAGTGGCCTTTCTGGATTATGGGATTCCAGAAGAGACAACTACCAAGTTTATCCATGGTACATTGATTTTATAAGATTTCTCCTTGTCAAGTCATATGGGTTATGTTGGGTACTACCTATAATCCACTTAAATTGGACAGTTGGAGCCTTGGCCATCATTGAAATTTTAGCTTGCAGGTTACGCAAAATTCTATTTTTGTTTATTTGTGAAGGAGAAGTATTTCCTTAAAGGTCCTAGAATGATCGTCCTTGGCTAATCTAAGGGAAAAGCCATCATATTCCTCCCCTTCCCCATGATGTTCCCTCAGAGTACCATATTCTCCTCCCATTGTAGTTGTGTGCCAATTCACGGCTTATCGAATTTCTCAGTGTATCCGTTTCTCTACTTCTATGACTCACGTACTTGTACCTTTCTATGCATTCTTATTTTATTTATCTGGCGTCACCCATCTAGAGTGCTTTGAGGGTTGATGACAGTACCGATTTGAGCATATGTATGCAAGTAGGAATGATTCTTTAAGCAATTGTTATGAGATATAGTTGTGCCAAATCATAATCGAAGCACAATACTTAGCATTAGGGTAAACTAGTCATATGATACTCACAAATTAAGGTTTCAACCAATTTCCAGTTGAGGCTAAATTGTAGCTATCTCTTCACATTTTCAAAATTGCATCACAAATCTAAAAAACATGGTGAAAACTGAGTGGAGAAATAATTTATTCCCTTTAAATATTTGATCCGAACTTAAATAGGAACGCAACAACTTACAGATATAATCATAAATACAAAGATGTAGTAGAAAAACACTTCATTTCATTAATAGAAAAAATATTGAACTATGCTTACAAACTAAATGGAAATAAGATAGCTCGGACGATGGTAGCTTATCTATGAGAAGAGATGTGGCAGCTACATGCCTCTGAATTATGTTACAATGAGGCTCAAAGGCCTATTTATTATTGAGAAACAATGGAAAACTCTAAACATCCGAAAACCTAACCCTAGGAGATGAAGCACCAAAATTGTGGGGCCCATTTGGGTAAATTGGTACATAACTTCCTGGGGTCGTAACTTCGGCATACGATCTTCGTTTGTCTATCATAATACCTTGTTTCAAAGATCTCAAAAATAAGGTCGAAAACAAACTAGAGAATCAAATTAGGACATTTTCAGTCTCTCTGTTTTCCCTAAAAACGTTGTTTAGGGCCTCAAAACGGCTCCAGAAGTTCAGGACCCAAGAAAATGCCAAAAATAGTAAATTGTGCTACAATTAAAGAAACCAAAAAATTGAAAGAGACAATGTTGGGGGTCCAAGTGGAATAGGCAGGTGGCCACCAATATCCACTTGGATCATTCCTCCCCCTTAGGAAGCAATGGTCTCCATTATGTTGAGTGCCTCCATGAGATGGGGAAACTTTTGCTGAACTTGGTCCCTGGTGAGCCACTTTCCTTGGTGAAGGAGTTGGCCAGCTTTGACAACCTGATATAGTTGGATCTTATGCTAGAAAGTGTTCTTGATCTGTGTGTCCATGATCCAATCAGTGGTGGCATGTTCCATGCAGTCTGCGTTTAGCTCTATTGGTGTGAGTTTTTCTGCAACGTCGAATATGTCCAGCAATGGTGGAAAAATGGTTGAAGGTGATCTACATTGAACACTAGGTGCAGACCAAGGAACAGTGGAATGCTAAGCTCAACTGCATTTTCCCCTATAGCCTTGTTGATGGTGTAAGGCCCATATCGTAGTGGGCAAAGCTTGTTGTGGGGTCTAGCAAGGTGTTCCTTCTGCAAATGTAGCCAAACTTTGTCGCCCACATGGAACTTGTGCGGTACTTGATGCTAATCGTGGCCCTGCTTTTACTTAGCATTGGCTCTGTCCAATATATCATGGACCTACCAGAGAATGTATTTAATGCGCTCAATGAAGCTATTATCCCTGTCAGCTTCGGATTGGACATGCCCCAAACCTTCCTGAGTAGTTGCAAATGGTATGGCCACATCAATGGGATATAATGGCTAAAATCCCAACCCTACCTGAAAGTGGTTGTGGCTCGTTGAGTTGTGGAGAGCTCTGTTGTAGTTGTGTTGGACATAGGGGAGGCTTTCATCCCATGTGTGTGGATGCTTCAAGTTGTGCATGCGTAGAATGTGTATGCTCATCTTGTTCACAACCTTTTTTTGGCCATCGGTTTGGGGATGGAAAGTCGTGGACTTAGTAAGTTTTGTATCGAGCATCGACCCGACACTTGACCAAAATGCACTCAGGAATCCGTTGTCCCAATCTGAGACAATGGACTGTGGGATCCCTAAGTGTACCCACACTTGCTCAAAGAAGAGCTTAGTAGTGGCCTTTGTTGTGATACTCTTCTTATAGGCCACCATGATGGCCATCTTAGAGAATTTGTCGATGAGCACGAAACCACAATAATTGTTGTGCTTAGTAGAAGGAAGGCCCGACATGTAATCCATGGAGACAAATTCCCAAGGCCGACTAGGAGTACATAGAGGAGTATACAGGCCTCGCTTCTTGATGTTTGGTTTGGCAATGGCACAGGCGCTTCAGGATCTAATGTACTTCCCAACATCCTGACAAAGTTTCGGCTAATAAAAATACTTTTGCAATACCGTGACAATTTTCTCTACTCTGAAATGTCCAGTGACCCGACTGTAGTGCATCTCCCAAATAATCTTGGCAAGCTCGCTTGAAGGAACACAAATGTGTCCTAGGTGGCATAACAATGCATCCTAAAGGTGAAAATTTGGAACTTGCTTCCCTTCTAGAAGTGTCTGGTATGCGTTGCCAAATTTTGGACCGCTCTTGTAAAGATGCGGCCACCTCGATGTCTCGTGCCCATAGGAGTCGAGCTCAGTGATCAGCGCCATGACCGGTGGTCGACTGAGGAAATCAGTGACATTATTGGTGTTTCCCTTATTATATTTAATGTTCAAATGGAACTGTTACAGGTAGGTGGACCATTTATGATGGCAATCATTCTGCAACTTCCCTTGTGTCTGTATGAGCTGTAGAGGTCGGTGGTCTATGTGGATGATCGTTTTCTTCCCCAAAATGTAATGCTTCCATTGATGGTAGGCCTTCACAATGGAATACATTTCTTTGTCATAAGTGGGGTACTTTTGGACTGTGTCTGAAAATGTCTCACTATGGTAAGCCACTAGATGCCCACGCTGAGTAAGAATGACACCAATAGCAATATCGGAGGCACCTGTCTCAATCTCAAATGGTTGTTGCAGGTCTAGTAATGTGAGCACTGGTGAAGAACATAGGCGATTCTTCAACTTGGAGAATGCTTGTTGTTGGGTTTCAAACCAAAAATAAATAAAAAATCTCTGCCCTTGGTGACTTGACTTAAAGACCAAGTGATATGAGAGAACCCCAACACAAACCTACAGTAGAAATTGGCAAGATCCAAAAAGCTGCGGAGCTCTGTTAGAGTGGTTTGGGCTATCCAATCTCAAATGAGTTGTATATTGGATGGGTACACGTGTACACCTTGCTCATCAATTATGTACCCCAAAGATTGAACCTGGGTCAGGCGAAAGGTCAATTTCTCCAAGTTAGCACATGGCTTGTGTTGTCGCAAGGTTTGAAGGACTTGTCGAATATGGTGGAGGTTCTCGTCCCAACTCTCATTGAAGATCAAGATGTCATCTAAATACACCACCATGAATTAATTGGTGAAGGGTCACAAGATGTCATCCATCAGTCTCATTAAGGTTGCAGGAGCATTCTTCAATCTGCACAGCATGACCAACCATTCGAAAATGCCCTCCTTGGATTTGAAGGTAATCTTCCACACATCAGAGGGTTTGATAGGCACCTGGTGAGAACCTAACTTCAAGTCAATATTGCTGAAATATTTAGCCCCCTTGAGCTGGTCAAGAAGGTCATCAATTCACGAAATTGGGTACCTATTCTGGACAGTGATCTTGTTCAATGCCTAGTATTCAATATAGAGCCTTCATGTCCCATCCTTCTTTTGTACCAATATAATCGGGCTCCCACAAGGTGATGATGTTGGCCTGATGTGCCCTTTCTACAATATTTCTTGAATTTGCCTCCTAATATCATCGTTCTCCATAACAGAGCGTCAATAGATTATCCCATTGGGCAGCGATGCACCCAGGGTCAGATCGATGGAGTTCTTGACTTGAAAGTGTAGAGGCACCCTTGTAGTTGAGGTTAAAATATCCCTGTATTCCTCCACAACCTTGTCCATCTACTATTGTTGTGTAGAGGAGCCCTGCCTAGAAGTCGTGGCCACAACCTTCTTCTTTCCCTACGAGTGAACCATAAGGAAACAAATTTCTTGGTCTGGGAAATGATCTTACTGCATTGGTTTGTAGTGATCAAATAGATGGCAGTAGCCGGGGCTACCTCCTGTATCCTGTACAACTTTTTGGCCAAGTTACTAATCATAGAGGAAGGTCTAGACTCATATACAACATGTTACTTCCACAAGTATGGTTTTCCTAACAATACATCACAAACTTCAAGAGGAGCAACATCACATAGTACCTCATCTGTGAAGGGCTTGATGCTGTAGGGAAGGCGCCACTACTGGTTGACACGAAGACCTCGTCCTTGGTGAAGCCACCTGATGGTGTATGGTTGTGGCTGTGTTGTAGTCTTTAAGCCCAAACGCTTCATGAACTCTGCTGAAATGAGGTTCTTTTGGCTCCCTTTGTCGACAATGAACTGCATCAGAGAACCCTTCACCCACATCTATGAGTTGAAGAAGTGTTCCCCCTCCTCTGGATCTTCAAGCTTCATCTTCTGGATCTTGGTGGTGGCCCTAGGATCTGCATCAATGATCTGCTTCCATTTTTTAGTTCTCTTATCGAGTTCTCATTCAGAGTTGGAACATGTGTCTCGTTTAGAAGCCTTCAACTCGGCCACCTGTGACTACTTGGCCCAACACTCATTTGTATTGTGAGTGGAGCTCTTATGGAACTCACACCATTTTCATGTGTTGTTCTTTGTCTTCGTGGTGTTGTTCTTTGATTGTGGCTTCAGAAGGCTGTTATGGGTAGCCCGGCCTTGGCTTGGTCCTTTGTTTTGTGGTTTGGGGGCACCTTTTCCTTGCTTTAGATTCACAGCTCCAAAGTCCCGCTTCTTCTGTTTAAACTTCTGCTCAATCTTGACAGTGTACCAGTAAATCGTGTCGAGCGAGGAAATGTCCAAGAACTCCATCTCATCCTGGATTTACTTATATAGACAACCGCGGTACTTTAGCACCAAATATTGCTTAGTATCCTTGATACCCAGCTTCGTGTGAAGGGTATGGAAAATATTTGTGAACTCCAACACATCTTGGTCCCTTCCCTACCGTAGTGTGGTCCACTTTATGTATTTATCTTCATAGCTCCTAACAGGGTAATATTGTTCCTTGATGGCGTCTCGGAAAGAGTCCCAAGTGGGTGCCGTTGAAAACAGCAACGGTTCACTCTCATTATTTTGTTCACAGTAGGTTTCCCACCAGTGCTTGACATGTGGGATGGCTTTGAGAAGTGTAAAAGTAATCTTTTCTCGATTGGAAAAGTCATGAACTAAAAAATATCCTTCCAACAGATTTAACCATTTATCTACGATGTCTACAACTATCAAGCCTTCAAATATCGGAATATCGAAGTTAACTTGTACCTTAAAAGGAGTGGTGCCTCTAGAGTGGCTATTAGATGAAGATGCATCACCTGTGGGTAACCATCGAAGGATCTGGAAAAAGTTATCCATCATCACATCCTTCTGTTGCTCGAGGGGTTCCTTGAGCAACATTTTGAAAGGATCTCATGCCTCCTTGTCTTTCTTTTCTTCCGTCATGGGAGCTCGGCGTGTTTTGAGAGGCTGGTCTTGCAATGGTTCAACCAGATCGAGCCCTAACTCATTATACCCTGACCTCATTGGGGACATGCAAAGAAAAAAAGAGAAAGAGCAGACCGCTATGATACCACTGATCTGAACTTAAACAAGAACACAACAACTTACAGATAAATACAAACATGCAGCAAAAAAACACTTCATTTCACTAATAGAAAAATATTGAACTATGCTTACAAATAGAATGGAAATAAGATAGCTCGGGAAATGGTATCTTATCTCTTAGAAGAGATGTGGTGGCTACATTCCTATGAACTGTGTTACAATGAGGCTCAAAAGACTATTTATTACTGAGAAACAATGCAAAACCCTAAACATCCAAAAACCTATCCCTAGGAGGTGAAGCACCAAAAATGTGGGCCCCATTTGGGTAAATTGGTACATCAATTTCCCGGGGTCATAACTTTGGCATACGATCTCTGTTTGCCTATCATAATGCCTCATTTCGAAGATCTCAAAGAGAAGGCCAAAAACAAACTATCAAGTTTCTTTGGGACATTTTCAGTCTCTCTATTTTCCATAAAAATGTCGTTTAGGGCCTAAAAACAGCTCCGGAAGTTGAGGACCCAACAAACTGCCAAAATTAGTAAATTGTGCTGCAATTAAGGAAACTGAAAAATTGAAAGAGACAGTGGTGCGGGTCCAAGTGGAATAGGCAGGTGGCCACAAATATCCACCTAGATCAAAAATTTTGAAAAATTGGCCATAAAATGTTATTTTGAGCTCAAGGCCAAACTTAGCCAAATCCATTCTTCACATAATCTGGTTCATGTTTCGTTTTCCCATTAAAACCTTCGACTAGCTATGTTAACTAGGAAATATTGGATACCAAATAGCTAAACTAAATTCTAACAGCGTCTCCACCTTTCAGACTAATTTTGAAGTGTAAAACCTTCTATGCTTATCAATGAGCATTGCAAATTTTGCTTCTAAACAAAAGTTCAAAGTTTGTTTTTTTTGGTTTCCCAGCATGCAAGGGCCTAAAACCAAAGAGAAAATAGAGTTGGGAGACTGAAGTCATGCCTTTTTAGTAGTGGTGATTTGATGGTGTTTTATCTTGCCAGTAACTCCACTATATTTATCTTATTTTAATTAAGGTACCTCTAGTCTTCCTTATCTAGGGGTTGTGAGTTTCACTACCTCACTTATACTGAGGTTTTTTTAGCTAATGGAACAACAACATATGGGTTTGCACTTTTGAAGGATCCATTTGTGCTTGGGCAATTTGCCTCGAACTTTTTTCTAGTTCCTACCATTAGACCTCTGACTTGTCACATATTTTCTTGTTCAAGATGGAGTAGTGGAAACATCGTTCCTCCTTATAGTGTGTTGGCCTCTCTTTCTCCTCACAATTGGAACTTGGGATAAGTGGTTCCTCCCTGTGATGTTTGTTTCTCTCTTCCCTCTTTTCAATAATTTCATTCTTCTCTTCGCTATGTTGGGGATCTTTAATTTTGTATCTATTGCCACATGACATACACCAAGTAATCAATTGCTACTTTCTCAATAATGTTGAATGTATAGAGGCCAAAAATGCATGATCTCTATAAATCAATATTACCTTCAAATCTCAATGAGGAATCATATAACCAATAGAGATGAATTCTACCCACTTCCTAAAGTTAACCAGTAGAGATGAATTCTAACCCACTTCCTCAATCCTATAACTTGAATTCTATTATTTACAAATTGCATGATTTCCCCTACGCTTTGTGATTATTGTCTTTCATTTCTTCTCATTGTGTCTTCTTTGTTTGCAATTATTGCTAAATTTAAACTTTCGACATTGCCCTTTATTTGCATGATTCCTTATGTTAAGCTCCTTTATTGGCCATTAGTAGTTTTGTTCGACCCCCTCTTGTTTGTCATCTCAGCAAACATTATTGTATTTCTCATAACTGAAACATGCAGGGTTTTGTAATGTGTTAAGGTGATTCCCAAAATCATTGTTAATACTTCTTAAATTTCTTACTTATTGAACAATGTTTTTATTGAAGACGTAGATTTAGGATAAAAATGTCCTCATCAAGTTCTTGAAGTTGAGAAATGGTATTTTTCTTAATTTTATCAATAGCTTGAAAATTAGTAATTTCATTAAAAGTAGAAAGAAAGAAACAATATATTAATGTCCACAAATGGCCAAGGTAGGTAAATGAGAATTCAAATTACATCTAAAAAAAAAAAACTTCTAAACCCCACTCTCACAATTGCACCTTGAATCTTGGGTTAGCTTAGTAACCACCTCTAGTTAAGGGACTGTGTTACATGGGAGGACATAGTTATAATTGAGAGGTAGAGAGTGCTTTCCTTGTATCCATGCAATTGCATCTTTGGATACTTGTGCTTGGTGTGGATATGGAAGTGTTTCAATGTCTCTTGGATATTTTTTTGGTGTAACAGATATCAACCAAACTTTGCGCTGACAATTTTAACATTTTTTTAGTGGTTACATTTACATTTCAAGATCATTGTTATTGATCGTTGTTTTTTTTACATATTTAATTAATTAATAATGAGAAACACTCCCAATTAGTTTTATAGGCCCCATATTCAGTAGGATTCAAGCATGTATTTCATTATTCATAATTGCATCATATATACTCAGTATTTTTTACTTTTTGGCATGCAAATCAGTCTTTTATTGAAAAAACTTTATGTTGCCACAACAAATTTACATGATTCACAAGGTCAGAAATCAATCTTTGGTGTAATCGTAGATTTTATGTTTGATAATTATAGGTCATTTATAGGCTATAAATGTCTTCAATGTTTCACTTCTAATTGAGTATTCAATTGAACATACTGAGTATCTTATACTAACTATTTTTACCCCCACCCGCTTTTCATAACTTCCCTAACTATTAGTTAGGGACCTGCATCTTCGATGCTATTTTTCTTGTTTAGTAAAATAATTGCCAAGACTTTACTAAGTTTTATAATTTATTGAAATTTGTATAATTTACAATTTATAAAGTTTCAAGGTCTGATTTTTTGAATTCTAATTCTTTAAAGGGTGTCAGCTCAATGGAAGAGCACCTGCTTTATAAGAAGGAGGTTGGTGGTTCAATTCCATCATGCCCTAATATTCATATGGAATGACGACGATCATTTTTTGATGACAAAGACTCCTTTTACTATCACCAATGAGCTTATGGTGACATTTTTTGACCCTCACCAAAATATGAAATGGTGACGGCCACTATCTGCCATTATAATCATTATTCATGACGCACCTTGAATCTCACCACAACACCTATACTTTTGGAGATGTGGCCTTTGGCAACGTTCAATATTTGGGACAGAGGCTCTTTTGACTGTCACCAATGAGCTTACGGTGACATTTTTCAATCCTTACCAAAATATGAAATGGTGATGGTCAACGAACTTTGCCATATATATGCATCAATAGTGACATCCATGAAAGGTCCATCATAATAAATCATTGTTGTTCATATGAAATGGTGACAGTCACTATCCACCATTATAATCATTATTCGTGAAAGATATTGAATGTCACCTCAACACTTATAATTTTGGCAACACCACCTTTGGTGACATTCAATTTTTTAGTGACGGAGGCAAAAGTCCATCACCATTGCTCATATGAAATCGTGACAGTCACTATCTGTCATAACAAATCATTATTGGTAACGAACCTTGAATTTCACCACAAAACTTATACTTTTTGTGATGCCACCTTTGGTGACGTTAAGTTTTTGGTGATAGAGGCTCTTTTGACCTCCACCAATGAGCTTATGGTGACATTTTTTGACCCTCACTAATGTTCTTTTTTCTTGTAGTGAATGGATGTTAAAGGGATGAAGAAACTTATGATTACATCCTGGCACAATGGTTTTTTGAAAAAGAGGTATGGGAATCATAGACTGAAATGTTTAGAATTTCATCCCCATTGAAACAATGAGTTCAGGAGCTACTTTGAAAATTATCAGCCCCATATGGAAATCAGAGGTTATCAAGAAACTATATAAATGTATTAAAAACTTCATATTATAGGAAGTCAAATGTTAATTGGGTTTATTTCGGGTGGTTAGGAGGAATGATTTTTATCCTCCCTGCCTAGATTCAATTCCCACAAGTGATTTTACAAGCTCATATCAAGTGTATTGTTGTAACGGCTTGAAGCCTTCTTATTGAACAATCTTGAGTGCTAAAGAATATCTTACCACTTTCTACATGTTGAAGGGTGAGCTGTTTTTGTTACAAGGAAAAAAATTATGGGAAGTCAAACAAAGAAATGAGGAGCCTTATCAGAGGTAGAATCCTCCTCAGTTGAGGGGATAATCCTAGTCAAATCTTCCAAAGGATTGAAAAATAAGACAGACTCCAAATTTCTAATTAACATCTTGAACAGGACAACCAAATTCAATAACTGGTTCATTGCTGGAAACATATGTTGGATTCTAAGGGCTTTACAATGAATAGAGGTTTCCTTCTAATTTCCAAGTTCTCACACACAAGGAAGTCACATAATAAGTTGGTGGATTGGTTAGCCAACCAAACCATTGTCAGAGAATCAGGCCTTGAGCTTATTAATATTAATAATGTGATTAAGGAAGTGAAGGGCCTTAAGTTCCCCCTCACCTCCTTAATGATGGAGTTTCTGTGAATGTGAAGCAACTCTCTTACAAAGATGAAATTAATAATAAGGGAGATCAATCCACTATAAGGCGAGGATTTCTCATATAGGGAGAAGGCTGGGAGAGGTGATAGACACAAACTAGGTAGATGGAATTCAATAATGGAAAGATAACTAAGACAAAGACTATAGATATAAACCTTTGGATTACCTTCATTCAATATCAGTTTGAAGTGGTATGAAAAGCAGAGGAGTGGAGTCCTCACCATCATGCCATGGACATCTAATGAAGCTAGAAGGCAACCATTTTAACTTTCCAGGATTAAAGCATTTTCATGTCAGGCATCTACAAGCATGTTTTAAAGTGGTATGCACAGTGATAACAAAGCTCGGCTAGAGCTGACTTTTGTACATTTCAAAATAGGCAATAGTGCCATAATGCAAAATTTTGAGCAACAAATGGATAAGCATGGGTAAGAAAATAACCTTAGAAAGGAAAATAGTTTATCACATATGTTGATTCAACTATGCTAAATTTATGGAAATATAAATATTCATTCTCAAAGAAAAGAAAAAATGGAGAACCATTGAGTATAAATATATTATGAATTGTCCTCAATTCTAGTATATGAAGGTTAATTAAGACTTTCTCATCAAAACCATTTAGGCTTTTAGATTCAATGAGTTAGTGGTGAACTAGACTTTTGAATGCATCTTAATTGCTTCTTGTGTACTTCTACTTAATGAGGAACATTCCAATTTTGACAGATTGTTAAGAGGATTAAGACATGGTTTCCTTTTGTCCCCATTTTCTTATCATTCTAGTAGTCTACGAAATACTTTGAGAAATCTTATCAATAAAGCAAGAGAATGAAGTCTCACTTGATCCATTTCAATATTTGATCTCTTCAAATTTTGATTCCTCTACTCAGCTACAGTTTGGGGATTCCATATAGCTATTAGGAGAAGCTAGTGTGGTAGAAGCTAAAAAATGTATCAAAACCATCTAGATTCAAGGACAGTTTGGGCCGATCTATCAACAAGGAAAATACTAGTCATATTTTATCCTCTAACGGTAGTTTGAGACTAAAAATAATTGATCTGAATAGAAAATGGAATCAACCCATGGTATTCATCCACCCATGGTATTGTAAGTGGCATCCACCCTTGGTATTTATCTGCTCATGGTATTGTAAGTGACATCCACCCATGGTATTCATTCACCCATGGTATTTTCCCATGGTATTATGAGATCCACCCATGGTATTCATTCACCCATGGAATTGACCCATGGTATTGTGACATCCACCCATGGTATTCATTCACCCATGGAATTGACCCGTGGTATTGTAATTGAAAAATACTATAAGTAACAAGTCACATTTTGTAAAATGACAGTATGTCCGCCACAATGTAGCCTTTACAGTTATTCTCCATTTTAATAAATTTTTTCTTTGTGGTTTTGTTTATTGGGCATTCTCTTCTTTTTCTTCTGGAAATTTCAATTTTTCAGATCTTGGGGGCCTCCCCCCCAAGATCCATTTCAATATTTTAGATCTTGAGGGCCTCCCCCCAAGATCTGGATCAATGGTATCAAAGTAGGTTATGATTCCATGGGAAAGAGGGTTTCATGCATATTTCAGTTTAAAATTTTTGCAAAAATATTCAATAAACTTCAAGCAAGTGATGTGACCTCCACAGAGCACTTTCTTGGGACAAGCAAGAAGAAATTTTATTTTTTCATTCTTTGGAATAATTTTTTTGGGCGTCAAGTTTGTAGATCAGATCTGAAAATTTTGGTGCAAAATTTATAAAAGCAAATACCAAATATGGATTCCTTGCGAAAAAAATCGAAATTCAAAAAAACAATCGGCTAAATCAGAGTCCGTATTAGGGAGATATTGCTGATTTAAAGTCAGCTATGTTGTAGATTTTTTTCTAACAATAATTGGTGGACGACGACTCTCCTATAATTTTTTGTAGTTTTTTGTGCATAATTTCAAAGAAATGATTGCATATCTAAGCTCTTGAAAAATCACCCAATTTCAAAAAAACAATGGGTCGAATCAGAGTTCGGATGTGGGAGATATCGTTGATTTAAAATCAGTTATTTTTATAACTTTTGTGACGGAAGAACAGTTGCAGCGTCAATCTGAGATTCTAGAGTGTCCAGATAATGATTTCCAACACATAACAAGATGCAAAATGGTCCTTCTACTTCCAAAAATAGGCTATAATTAATATTATTAGTTATATTGACCGAGTTACATCCATTTTAATTCTGGAGTAGCATTAGGAGTGGGTTTCCGTTGGAGACATGCCCTCCCACCCCACTTTAGTAGGGACCTGCTTCACATTCATTAGTTTCAGCATAACAACATTTGGTTTGGGTTCTTTGGTGACGTTCCCTCCCACCCCAAGCTATGTCGGCACCTGTTACTTCATCAACAATCAACATCGCGGTTATGGGTCAACCGCACAAAATCCTTGTCAACAAAGTCCATTTGCTAGGCCATACATTGTTAATATCACAGTTGATCACAAGCATTATAGGGTATATCTTTCCTTAGATCTTTTTTCATCATGGTTATGGGTCATCCACAAACCCACACTTCATCGAAGTCCATTTTCTAGGCAGCACACTGTCAGTATCACAGTTGGTCACAAGCATTGCAGGGTATCTCTATCCTCGGATCTTCATTCATCATGGTTATGGGTTAACCACATAAAACCCTTCTCTTCAGTGGCTATTCATATTCAACAGAGGCTTTGCAGGAGAGAACTTCACACAATGGGGACCATTGCTTCTTAAGGAGGGAGGAATGATCCAAATAGAAAATGGAATCAACCCATGGTATTCATCTACCCATTATTCATCAACCCATGGAATTTACCCATGGTATGTAAGTGGCATCCACCCATGGTATTTATCCACTCATGGTATTGTAAGTGACATCCACCCATGGTATTTTCCCATAGTATTGTGAGATCCACCCATGGTATTCATTCACCCATGGAATTGACCCGTGGTATTATGAGATCCACCCATGGTATTCATTCACCCATGGAATTGACCCATGGTATTGTAACTGAAAAATACTATAAGTAACAAGTCGCATTTTGTAAAAGGATAGTTTATCCGCCACAATGTAGCCTTTACAATCCTTACCCATTTTAATAAAAAAAATCTTTTTGGTTTTTTTTATTGGGCATTCTCCTCTTTTCCTTATCACATTTTAATTTTTCAGGTCTCGGGGGCCTCCCCTCAAGATCCTGATCAATAATAATCTTGAAGGTTTAGAATTCAAAGAAGATGTGCTCCCTTTCCTTCAAATTATCGTAAAACGAAAAAAATAAAATCACTTGGAATTGCATCAAGAACATCATGCATGATATTTTCTCTAAGATTAACATTTTAACAATCCCAAATGTGCCCTGGGTGATAATACTCATGATATCAAACTTTTTTGTCAATTTCTCACTCCTCCTTTGGCTTCCGAGCTTCTCATTTTTTCCATACCTTGCTCAAATGTTTGTCTAAATTCATAAGATCAATCCGATGTGTTATAAAAAAAAACACTCTTCTTTGGAATCACCTCCTTCCTTTTTATTTCAAGTTCACATGACTTCCCATTGCTTTTAGCACCACCCTTATCACCTTCCTTTTGCTCCTGGCATTTTGAACCCCTGTCCATTTTTCATAGCACCACCCCTATCACCTTCCTTTCTCTCCCAAGGTTTCAAACCCTTCTCCATCATGAAAAATCGATCCACACCTATCTAATGTAGAAAGAGAATCGAACCCCTCTTGAACTTTGTGGCGGAATCCAATGTAGAAAGAGCATTGAACCCCTCCTAAATTTTGTAGCGGAATCCAATGTAGAAAGAGAATTGTACTCCTCCTGAAGTTTTCAGTCGAATATAATGTAGAAAGAGCATCGAACTCTCTCCTAACATGAGAAGGAAAGGAAAAATAGTAGTGGGACCGATCCACACCTATCCAATGTATAAACAACATCGAGCTCCTCCTGAATTTTGCAGCAGAATCCAATGTAGAAAGAGCATCAAACTCCTCTTGAATTTTTCAGCCAAATCTAATGTAGAAAGAGAATCGAACTCTCTCCCAATGTGAGAAGGAAAGGAAAAAGAATAGTAGGAAAGTAAATTTTAATAGGTTAATTTTATATTAGCTGAAAATGTCAATTTACATCATAGGTTATGTTGCTACTATTGAGGTTAATTTATTTTTATTTGAGCATGTTGTTAATATTGGGGTTAAATTTTCTTTTTTAATTTAATTTTAATTTTTGAGAAAAATGATGTAGGCTATATCTAATGATTTTTAAAACCTAGAGAATGATAATTTTGGCATGAGGGCATCAATAAAAACTATTGAATAACACCTTAATATAAGAAAGTATGCTCATAGAAAGAGGGAAAGGGGACATGAGGTTTACACATAAGGGTAATATCTACCAATACTTAAGGAGGTGGAAAATATCTTCAAATATATGAATAATGTTATCAATAAGCTCAAGTAGTTGTAGGTAGCCCATTTTTTTCAGGAACTTTCACTTAGAGCTCATTAACACAGTTTTAGAAGCTAGTCATAGTTTAGTTTAAATTAGTCACTCACACTAGTCATTTTTAATTGTATTACTTATTAGCTAGTCATATATATTAGCCCAAGACTAAATTAGTCATTTATGTTAGTCGTTTTTATTTGGGTCACTTAAGATTGCTCATTTGTGGTAGTATTTCACTTGGAAAAGTTGCGGTGACTAACCTTTTTAGTCATCTAGTCACTAATTTCTCATTTTCTACTAGTGCTCTGAGGTAAATCTCCAGTAATGGAATAGTTCTGAGTAGCCCTAGCATTTGTACTATAAATCGATCATTTTGAGGTTCCTTTCAATATATGAGGCATAAGTTCAACTGTAGACCTCTCTATATCAAGAGGTTCTTGAATATCGAAAGCAAGTTAGTAAGCACGACCCGGTAACTAGAAGAACCTTGTTGGGCTAACAAACACTGATTATCTTGAATCTCGAGGCAAAGATGAGAATATGATCCCCACTGCATAACGTGCATGGGAATTTAACCTTCTTTCTAGACTCATTCTTTCCCTCACTAGTGTCCTCATTGGGTTTATTCACATTACCCTTCCCTCCCTTATATTTTTTCATTCTACAACCCTTCTTCTTCCCATCAGATTGTTGATTTCCTTTGGGATTCGAGGACTGAACAACATTCACCGCTAAAGTTTGAGAGGGAGGAGACACAGACAATCTATGTCGTGGAAGCAAATTGTAATTCCAATTGTTGTAATTGATTTAACAAACTAGTTGTATTATTATCGATAGATCCTACAAATCTGTCAGCATGGGGTCCTGGTTTCGGTTTGGCGAGATCGGTTTTTGATCTAGGAGCATCAGGAAAAATCTTATAGATGACTCGAGACTAGGAATAAATAAGTTCTAATTGTTGGCTCTGAAGATAGCATGTTCTTCAGCAAAAACTGCTGAAAGTGACACATCTTTAGATATCTCTAGTTGTAATTATTTCAAAAAAAATTCTAGAAGAAATCATCATGGATAGAAGCCTTGATCAACCTCTTCCTTCTGCGCCACACTTGAATGTGATCAGAAATATGGGTAGCCTTGTCCTGCTCAAAATTGGCTAGAAGTTTAGTTCTGACATCATAATAGACACACAACTGAAAATGGTTGAGAAACATTGTAGTTAACTCACCAAACATAGAAAAGGGCCCCCCTTTTAACTCAATATACCATTTCACCACATTTATAGTAAACATGCGTTGAAAGATTCCCAACCTAATTGAATCATCAATCAAGGAATTTGATGAGCACCATAAGTGGGACGTGGTTACATGGTCTCTCGAATCCTCACCAGACTTCCCTTCAATTTTTTGTATATCAGATGGAAGTTTAGTAGGACCGAAGACTAAGTCGAGTTGTAATGGAGCGGATCATTAGTCAATTTCAAAAGATATGGAAAATTAAGAGTTGCCATGAATGGTAAGCATGAAGGAACAACAGAATTCCAAGCTCCAAGAGTGGAATTCCCAACATTCAAAAATGAATATCCTGGATTTTGAGAGGCACCGGGCTGCTAAGGATTACTTGTAGAAGTGACTCAACCATAAGGAAAACCTTATATTCCAGGGGTATACAGAGGTTATCGACCCCCTATTGCAGAATTACTAGTCATAGGAAAACTTCCTCCTGTGGGAATATTATATGAAGGGGAGAGGCCCTAGTAAGAATTCCAAGCACTAGCTAAAGGAGGAAAAACCTGTGAAGTACCAGCAGTATGGAAGGGAATACTCCCCTGCTGACCAAATAAATGGGAGATATTCCCAGACCCAAAACCACTAACAAGAGGATATAACAAGCCCTAGCTCCCTTCAAAAGGATTAATGTTTTGAGCATGGATAGAGAAAGGCATTGATCATACATTAAAATATGGATTGGAAAGAGGAACATGTCCACTTCCATATGAAAAACCTTTTAAATATGTTGAACCACTAGCCATCAAAGTCATATATACGAAAATAGGAGGTAAGGTTGATGAGACTAAAGGAATCCCACTAGATTCCATTCTGAAAGGATAAGCATTAGTGAAAGGAGCAGAAGGTTGGGTTCCCCCACTCGAACTTGGAATGGAGGTAGAGCCAACAACTACCGTACTAGGTGTAATAGTAGAGATAGAAATAGCACCTCCTCCTATAGATAAACAAGGAGTATGTACACCATCTGTATCGACATTTGTACTTTTGTCACTAATATTGGCCATTAAGAATAAAGAAGGAGAGTGAACAAGGCTAGTCGGCCTATGAGTCAGAGTACCCACGTAGGATATAGCGTAAGGAAAATGAGAAGGAAGAGGTTCCATACAAGTCATAGGGGACTCAAAAACGTCTTCAATTTCTACTTCATCTTCGAATTAGAAGATTACTCTAGTGAGCACCAAAGCATTTCCACCCAGATTATGGACTAGACTAGGTTCACCCTGTTAAATAAGAGCCCTTGGAGAAGGATCTGTCTCCATTGTGTTAGCTGGTACTAGTTCAAAAAAACCAACCAAATTACTCCTACATCTTCTAGGTGAAGGCTTGTCACTCGCAAGTGGAAGCCCACGAAGCTTCTAGACCGACGAACGATCGATCAACCACTTTTCTATATAAAGAACAATTAAAGACTAAAATCACTTATGAAAAGATAGGAGCACAAACCACTCTTTAAAAAAGTCCTAAAGATACGATCAAGAAAGAAACTTACAAGTATTTTCACTCCGAGCAATTAGGACGGGACACCAAAATACAAGAAAGTGAAGATAAGGACCTCTCGAAGCTAGTTCTGGATTATGAGGTCCCAAGCCTACCAGTGAAGGTATCAAAAGCAGTTACGCTGACCTCCAAACAATAGTCATTGTCGATGCATGTACCCAAGCTTCGGAAGGAAACCCTCCATAAGTACTATGAAAGTGATGCAATGTCTTCCTCGGGTACCTGGTCATTCCCCCCCACAATCACTTGTTTGGTCCCTAGGAAAGGAAACTAAGGTCACCAACTCATGACCAGAAGTCGGGCGAACAAATCATGGGCACGTGATCCAACAAGTAGGAAAGGGGGTATCTCTCTTTCCTTACCTTCACACATTATCATGCTTGACTCTTGTGTTAGAGGAGATTTCCCAGACAACTTAACAACACTATATTTCCACTCATTAATAAACTTATATAATTTTAGTTTACGTGTCCTTGGAGATTTTACTCTCCACATACCTATTCCAAGGCCCTAAATTCCATAGACTAGTTGATATTCCTATGACAACAACGAAAAGTATACTTCATTTTAACTTTAAGCACTCATTTTAGTTTGTTGTTATTTAAGATAAGGGAAGTGGAAGTGAAACTGATGATGTTTTGACGCAAAATAAATCAATAGAAAGCCTAGGCTACATGAGAATGAAACACTTATTTTTCTTCAATGAAAGATATTTCTACAAGGGTTCTATGAGAAGCCTAAGAAACCAAAAACACTTTTTCTTTTTCTTTTAAGCACCCACACATTCAAAACCTACCAAAAAAGACTAAATGATGTCTAAAATGCATCTACCCTAATGCACAGTAGAATGTAAATGCAAGATTCAATAATAGGTTCAAAGATGAGAAAATGTGAACACAAAGACAAGGGCCAATTTAACAACAAGGAGAAGCACATGCCAAAAGAAAAAACACTCCTCAAAACAGAAAGACTCCTAACCTTTCAAACAATATTTCATACATTTGCCAAAAACTCAAAAGAATACAAAAACAAAACAAAAGAAGCACAAAGAAAAAAAAATCTTTTTCTTTTAAATATTTAAAGAACCAAAAAGTTCAAAAAGGGAAAACAAACAAAAATTTCAAGACCAAAGACATGAAAAAGACCCAAATCCCACTAGTCACCAACGACCAGAAAAACAAAATACTTGAGCAAGATAAGAGACTTAATCACTTCAAATTATTTGGTCAGAAAGATACAAAAGACTCTAAAAATCAGAAAGATTCCAAAGGACTGAAATCTCTCATTCATCCAAGAATCACAAGAACTTTTCGAAAACAAGGAAGAGAAAGAAAAAAGAAGCCAACTTTTAGGCTACAAGATAAGAAAATCAAATATTGAGTTATTAATGAGCAACAAGATCTATTCCAGAAGCATGGAACAACCAAAGACTTCACCAAGAATATCTAGAACTCAACTTTAAACGCCAAGAGCTTCAAAGACTACAAACCCCACGTTGACATAAGAATGTCTCAAGCAAGACGAAAGACACCAGCAATAGCAGACATCAAGATGATTTCAGGCCTAATAAACATCAATAAATCATAAAGGAACTTGGTAAAGACCTCAAAAAAAGGCAGAAATGAAATAATTTATTTTTTCAGATATGTACGCAGCTGTGTAAATATAGTCCCACATGTATATTTGATTGTGTATGAAGAAATTCATGTATATGCAGGTTTCTTTGGAATAAACTATGTATATACACTACTATTTATAGTAAAAAACATATATAAATGGAAAACTAAGGAAAAAATAAAGAGAAATCCCATACCTCCAAGATCAGGCTGACCAACCAAATTACTTTAGACTCGAGAAGGATGGTACTTCTAAGTTTAACTTCTATATTTTGTATACCTTCCAAGCCTTATATATTTTCAGCCATAGTCAGCAAACTCATCAGCTTCATCAGACTATATAATAGAGGTTCCAGCAACAAATAAACAATATAGATCCATCTTTCATCCACAACTTGCAGAAGAAGCTTCAGACCAGAATTGCAGTAGTTGAACATGCATGATTAATCCACTTCTTTAGGTAAGTAAAGTATTATGTTTTCTAACCTTTAATTTTGAAATTCTTTTTAGATGCTAAAATGATGATATTTGGAAAATATTCCAGTATTTCACTATTTCCTTTCTCATTAAAAATTGCCAGAAACCATCAGTTGGGGGGGAATTGCACACTTCATTTCTTTCTCTCATTCATATTACATCTTAACCCACATAGTCTTCCCACAATAAAAACTACTACAAAATGATGAACATATTAAATGACTTCTTAAAAATGATTGATCTCAACAAAGTAAATAATGATTGTAACACAAGAACTAGTCATTAAAAAGAGATCTCAACAAAGGAAATAATGATTGTAACACAAGAACCAATCATTCAAAGATGCAAATGCTTTGCAAAAATAAAAGTTATCAAAAATGTGCAAAGTTAAAATGAAGTCCATGATTGAAATATGGTTGTTACACAAGAACCAAACATCTTGTAAAAGGAAGCTCATCTAAGAATAAAATCAAATAAGTCATTGTAGTAGCTTGCATGAGGACATGCAAGAGCTTCAGTTGGGGGGTATGTTGGGCTTCAAAATGTCATACAAATATCACTCATTACCATACATTTTTCACCTATGTTTCCATTATATCACTCATTATTCACTACCATGTCACTTCATTTTCCCTATTGTTCATCATTAATGGGTCTCATTTATATCTTCCAAATATTATTTATTTTCAAGCATTTTTAAGAGAAATTTTGATTAAATATTAGAAAATAATATATTTTACTTCATATATGGAAAGTGGATTGTTTTTGTGACATGTGTAGATTCCAAGGAAGCTTCCAAGACACTTTTATGTGACCTGAATGATCAAATTCGAATTTTATAAGATAAGCCTCATGGAGAAGATCATGATCTCATGGAGAAGATCAAGGACAAAAGGGGGTTATGCGTCTAGATGGTTGAGAGATGTATGGAACTAAATAGAGATTAGTGGATCATCATTATGAGTTTGTTATCTCATCCCATTGTATAAATAGGAGTACAATCTCCTTCATTTGTAATCTTAAAATCTTCATTTGTAATCTTAGAGTTCCATTTGTAATCTTAAAGTTGGTTTGTACATCATGATGGAGATTTTGAAATAAAGAATCATACTTTGATTTTGTTGCTTCTACATTTGAGTCTCATTTGAAGTGGTGTGCTTGTGGAGTTATGGAGGACCCCCATGGCCTCACTTGCATGCTTATTTTAGGTAATTTAATTTATGTTTTATTTCATTTCAGCTTTTAAGTTTTTTTTAGATGTTCTAATATTGGAGGAGATCCTAAAATTCATGCGTCTTTGTAAGAGAACCTTAGGATCTTAACGAATGTTAGATCTAGGTTTGTTAGATGTTCTAATATTGGAAGAGATCTTAAAATTCATGTGTTCTTGTAAGGGAACCTTAAGATCTCAGATAATTATTAGATCTAGGTTTGTTTAGTTGTTGGAAGAAATATTAAAATTCATGTATTCTTGTAAGGGAACCATAAGATCTCCGACAAATTAGGAATCTCTCTAGTTTGTTTAGTTATTGGAAGAGATCTTGTTGAATGTGTTCTTGTAAGAGAACCAATAGATCTCAGACATATTAGAAATATTTCTAGACCTATAGGTGGTACTTCTAAGTTTACCTTCCCGGGTTGACATTAATTGAACTCTGATTTGCATCCGCATTTTAGACCAAACAGCATGGCATTGGGGAACCCAAACCCATGAACAGATCAAAAACCAATAAGCAATTTCCAAGTGTCACTGGGAGGATAACGAGGCGGTATAGCCACATGGCCAAGCCAATGAGATGGTGCTCTCTAAATCACTAGGAATTCAATGGTCACATCTCATGATCCGAAGGTCATATTGAGTTGCAGTTTTATATTATCATAATCATATCTATGAGATGAATGCAATGGTGATGTCAAACTAAGGTTTTGAGTAAGTTGAAAAGATAAAATATTTTAGACCCCATTTCCATAACAACACCTTGGATCTTGGGTCAACATAGTAACTTCCTCCTCTTAATCGATGTTATGGTAAGGATTAGGAGGGGGGATGTTACAAAGTGGTATTAGAACATCCAAGTACAACACTTGGAATGGATGGCTTCAAGCATGGACCATTGATGGCAGGGTTCCTGCAAAGAGGTTCATTTTGATTTCTAGAAAATTAACTAAATAAGTTTTTAGGTTTTAAAATCCAATTGATGACTAACTAATTATGTTCACGATTCACATGAATACTATGTGATTATGTAGCATGGTACTAATGAATGAATCCCTGGATCTAGGGAGGAGCTCAATTATTAGTGTAGTAACGGAATACAAACATGATGGTATTTTACTCATAGTATTTGATTTGTATTGCACATTAACTACAATGATGTTTGACATGTTATTTTGATAAATGCCTTGGAAATGCATGATCTTGTTAGATTGCACCTTGAAGGTCTAGACAACCGGTAGTTGTGACCTTGGAGGTCTATCATTTTATTTAATCTTGTAGAACTTCATATAGGGAAGTGAGTTACTTATAGCATGCCATCACCATTGGTTGGAAGATGCGATCTTGGTTTCCAGGAACAATTATGTTCATGAGGTTTGAGGGACTTGGGGAAGAATCCCTGTGTGATGTGAATTATATATAACATTTGTTGGTTCAATGAATGATAGGAATATGTATTATATGATGATTGGGATGTGGAAATCCCATGATATATATGTTGTATGATGCTAAGAACCTTAATAGAGGTTGATTGTTTCCTTTGTGTTATTGTTATATTCAACCTTAAGAATACTTATTCTCCTTGGTGAATGCTTGCTTTTGCATGTAGGTATTAGGTGTGGCACCATGATTGGGTGACAGAATATATATATATATATATATATCTGTGTGTGTGTGTGTGTGTGTGTGTGTGTGTGTGATATACTACACAAATGGGAAAATTTTTGTGATATGTCTATGAATATATTGACTAGGATGGTGGAGTCCCTTGTGTAAAATCATCCTCTTCAATAAATACTTATCTAGTCCCCATGGATATTCTTCTAGTATAGTGGACAAAGCAATTTGAGAAGGTGGCCTGATAATGAGGACATGGTCGAAGATGTCGATGATTTTGCTGCATGTGATAGTCAATGTCATGAGGTTTCTTATTGTTGTTGGCCTCGCATGAAGAAGTTGAATGTGCATGCCACTTAGGTTTCATGTGGGAAACATGACCTTTTGATTATTGTTGATAGTCTCAGTAAAGATATTTAATGAAGTCCATGAAGGATGACACTCATTCCCCATGTGAAGGATTGATTTTAGCTAGTAATAATAGGGGTCTTGGTAAAGAGGTTGATAATAATCAATGTCGACAATTTCAGGTAAAAGTATGAAACTTAATCCAGTGAAGAAATGATTAAGCATGAAATGATGCTAATGTGTTAAAGGGTTTCTAATTAATTCCTTAAGATTGTAGACATCATAATTATTAGCCTTGGTATAAAGGCTGAATTTAAATTGTTGTTTTGGGTCTCGGTAGAGAGATTGAATGAAACTAATGATGTTAATTTTGGCATAATAATTGGTTTCCAATTATATTTTGACTTAACAAAGAAACTGAAATATTGTGAAATCATGGTGATAAATGAGATGATATGTGCATGTGCATGTAGAAAATATAGCTTTTGAAAAATTATGTTGAAATATTTATGTCCTGGATTTTAAGACATGTGACTAATAATTAAATTGAGACATGTGTGCAGTTGCAAGGAAGCGTGCTTGACACGACAATGCAACTAATATATTTTTTTATATCTATTAATGTACTAACAACTGAGGGTGTGTGGAAGCGCATAGCAAGACAAAATAACGACAAAAGGAAACATGTATCATGCCATGGTGTAGCGGGATATGGATCAAGTCCATCGAGAACGAGAAAGAGTGACAGTCCTCCAAAGGAAAGAGAACCTTCAGGAATTTGGAGGTTGAGTTCAAGGACTTGGAATATGAGTTGAAGAAATGCAAGGAAAAACTTAGAAATCTCACCTAAAAACAATAATATTTGGCCAAGTGGCATGTTGAATAGCGAAAACAATTGCAAGAAACATATCAAGATAAATCCATAAAAAGGAAAAATGGCAATGGCAGGAAGATGCCTTGTGAGGGTGAAAAGGAGAAGAGGATATTTTCTTGTTGGTGTTGCAGAGAAGAGCATTTGAAGAAGGATTGTCCCCACATGTAGAAGAAGAAATAAAACATCCTCTATGACTTACAGGGACATTAATTAACAGTGCATGATGCCGAGAAGGAGGAGAGGGCATTCCCTCAAATTCCTTGACATACATATATATGTATGGGTTGAAAATATCCCCTGTGAAATTTTGGGACACGTAAGGCTTCAAGGTCGTTGTGAGGTTTGTAAAGAAGTCTTGAACTGATTTTGGTATATGAATATGCATATGTGCATTTCTATGATGGATAGAAGTCCCATGAACATTGGACTCAAGGGGGTAAAATTTAATTTTGATTGTTTTATGTTAATGCCAATAAGTGGTTGTTTTTAATATATGGTTTTCACGACTGAAATCATTTTGATTTTATATTTGTACATCACCATATTTTTTTGTGTGTGGGCTCCTCTATGTTGTGATCATGGATTTTATTCTCTTTTGTGTTGTTACCTCTTATTCTACCTTGTGCATTTCTTATTGATTTTATGGCGGGTTTTTGTTTTACATGCTCAGGGATTAGGGCCTTGATCCAAATCGATTGAAGGTGAAATGGATGCCACAAATCTTGGTAAAATAGATCTGAAGAGGGCTACATGTAATGGACATATTGAATAGTGATCAACTAAGCAAGTTCTAGGCAATGAGGAACTTAAAAGCTGGGTAGATGGGCTAGAAAAGCACCAATGTTGAAACATATCAGAGAGTTACTCCTGAACACGATAGCGGGCATATGCAAACACATAAGCGGTTGGAAGTTTTTGCATACTAGTAATGTGAAAGGAAAAAAGTAAAAGGAGGAATTATAGAAGAGAAATCCATTAACTAATGTGTGCCTTGTTATGTACAAGGAGTTATCTAAACCTTGGTTTTATTTGACATAAGTAAAAAAAAATTATGACTATGGTTGAGTGAACAAAAACATGGTGGCCAAGTGGCTGGACACTCCATGGGAAATGATGGACAGAGGCATGGTAGCCATGAGAATGGCACAAGGGAAGTTTTTTTTACCTTAACTTGGTATATATATATATATATATATAATATATATATATATATATATATATATATATATATTATATATATATACAATATATACATATACATATAATATAATTATACATATATAAGATATAATACAGATATAAGTTAGATATAGATATAGACATATACATACAATATATATAATAATATACATATAGAATATATTACACATATAATATATATATATATATAATATTATATATAATATAGCCATATGTTTATAATATTGGCTCTGATCATGGGCATATATATATATATATATATTATATATGCCCATGATCAGGCCAATATTTATAAACATATGTAAAAGCCATTGTGATTGACAGGTTTTGTCATGAGTCATTCTTGTAGAAGTATGATGGTTTAAATTCATTTTATGTAAATGTGGATTGCATGCAAGATTCCTGGTTGTATGAGGAATCAATTAGGAAAAAGTAGCCTGGTTGATCTATGATTTTCACATCACAATAAAATGATTTTTATATTATGAAAAGGAATGGTGAATGATATATCAATAGAATGAAAGAACTATGATCTACAACATATCGAGAAAAGCTTGAATAAACCTCAGATCCTAGATTTCAATTATGGATGCCTGTGGCAAAGTGTGGGAAAGACACTAGAGCTAGTGTTTCCTGGTATTTATAGAAGGAGATGATGTGGTCTTTGGATTATGAATGTTGTTATTTACATGTTGTTTTGAGCTATGTGTGTTGTGTATGTGTTGTGTTGTACCTGTGTATTCATTGTGTGTATCATGTGTGTATGCGTATGTGTTGTTTTGTACGATCTGTATACGTGCATGTGTTGAGTAATGTTTTGGGGAAAACATGTATGGGATTTTCTAGGCCCTTGTGTTGCATAATGTGTATGGGACAAGTAGGTATGGGACGACCTAGGCCTACAAAGGTGTGGAATACAGCTATATTCGTGTCAACATAAGACTACCAGGATTGGTAGTGCCCATATTCGTTGGGTAGAGATTAGGCTTATATATCTTATATATATTATATATATATATATAATATATATATATATATATATAATATATATATACTACTAATATAATATTATTATATATTTAATATAGATATATATATATATATATATATATAATATAATATAATATAAATAAATTTATATATTAATATATATATATATATATATTATATATCAACCATTGGGTGCTTGACGTGTTAGCAACCAATCTAGTGTGTGTATGTGGTCAAAGAGAAGAGAAGGCATTGGGTTCTTTCTGGGTTGGAAACCGATCCAATGTGTGTACATGGTAGAAGAGAAAATAATGCACTGGGTGCTTGCCAGGTTGGAAACTAATCCAGTGTGTGCATGCGGTCAAAGAGAAAAGAAGGAACTGGGTGCTTGCTTGGCTGACAACTAATCTAGTGTGAGTAAAGAAAGTAGAGAAGAGAAAATTAAGATAAGTATTAATATCTCATTGATTTTTGAACTTTTAAATTATGAATCTAAATTCAATATTTTGATTTATGATGGTTTAGGTTATTTCTAGGCCCTTGTGTTGCATAATGTGTATGGGACAAGTAGGTATGGGACGACCTGGGCCTACAAAGGTGTGGAATACACATATATTCATGTCAACAGAAGACTACCAGGATTGGTAGTGCCCATATTCGTTGGGTAGAGATTGGTCTTATATATAGATATATATATATATATATACATATATATATATAATATATAATATTATATATCAACCATTGGGTGCTTGAAGTGTTAGCAACCAATCTAGTGTGTGTATGTGGTCAAAGAGAAGAGAAGGCATTGGGTTGTTTCTGGGTTGGAAACCGGTCCAATGTGTGTACATGGTAGAAGAGAAAATAATGTACTGGGTGCTTGCCAGGTTGGAAACTAATCCAGTGTGTGCACGCGGTCAAAGAGAAAAGAAGGAACTCGGTGCTTGCTTGGCTGACAACTAATCTAGTGTGAGTAAAGAAAGTAGAGAAGAGAAAATTAAGAGTATTAATATCTCCTTGATTTTTGAACTTTTAAATTATGAATCTAAATTCAATATTTTGATTTATGATGGTTTAGGTTATGAGCTAACTTGGTTTCATTGTGACAGGAATTAAATTAGAATTCCAAGATCACCTCATGAATAAAATGCTAATGAGGTATGATTTAATATTATTAAATTATCCTCATGATAAGTCTCATGAACTTTGTGTGCCCATGGTTTAGGAAAGGATATGGGACCACCCATTCAAATGAACAAAATTAATCGCAAGGTGGAGTGACAACAATATGTTAAAGTCAAATATTTCAGAAATAGAGCCGTTGTAGGACACTAGTGCTCAATTGTGCCCACTAGTCACTATGAAGCATGTTATGACTTATATGAAAATTTTGGACGCATGGATATGCTTTGGATTTGAACTCCTTCCAATGTGAGGAAGCCTTTCCAAGGGACGGATCACTTGAGGAGCTGAGAAGCAAAGAAGATGATACTTGAAATTGGAAGGTGAGTGACTACACAAAGAGGGAGAAATCAGATGGCCTGAGGGACTAAGAAGTAGAGAAGGGAAGGTCAAAAAAACAAAATTGGGTTTCTTAGTCATGAGCATTGCAAATTAGGGTCAGAAGCACATTGAGGGTGTGCCCAGAGACAATGAGCTGAAAATTGTTCGTTGTGGGAACAAAGGGCTCAACATAGCAACACTAGAAAGGAAGGATTCAATTTGGTTTGGACACATCTAAAGAATCCAAAGATTGGAAAAAGGATAAGTGAAAATAAAAATGGTTGTATTATGAATTAACTTCTATCATAGTTTTATTTGACGGTTGGATTATAACTTGACATTTATCATATCTCATTTGTTGGTTGAAGCAAATGCATGGAAAAATGTAAATGTTGTAAATAATTGAGTTTATAAAGCTCCATGAAGCAATATGTCTATTTTTTAAGTGTGTTTCATTGTATATGTGTCATTGAACACCGAGTACGATGTTCCTCCAAAGGGGAGGGGTTTGTAACAACCCAATCGCTTATCCTCATGTCTGTAATGTAAATAATTTTGTCAATAAAAAAAAGGGGTTTGAGAGAGGGACATAGATTCCATTACTTGAGGCAGGAGATTGCTTGAGGGAATTATTGTTTTAAATGTCAGTCCTAGTTGGTCGAGTGTATAGAAATTAGGTTGTATATTTTCAACTGCTCATGAATTTTTAATCAAAATCACAGGACACAAACCTACTCTATTGCTTTGCAGACATTAATTCACAATTTATAGCAAAAATATCAAACATGCAATAATAAATCACACACATGCAAATAGTATTTTTCCCGAGGAAAGTAAACCTATAAAAACCCTAATGCCTTCTTTCATTAATCTAATGAATAAAGAAGCATTACAATTATTTTTCTCAATTGAGCACACCTTGCAAGTGCATAACCTATCTCTCTGCTCACTGCAGGCCTCTGACATAGACTTAGTCAATTTATTCCTCTACTTGAGCCCCTATAATTCCTGAGGAAATAGGCCCCTATTAATAAGGAAATTCCTCCAAAATTCTTGTGCAATTCCTCAGGGTTGATCATTTGACCTCATGCAACACCTGTACACTCAACTAGTTTACAACTGCTGGTTAATTGTCTTGGAAACTTCACCACAACTGGGAAACTCATATTATTTGCATGCATGAGCTAATTATTAGTTGATTGATCCATTAACTAGATGATATCTAAGTTAGAACGATGTCCCACTACTTAACTGACCACCAACTAGTTCCACTAACATTTAGAACTATGTTAACTAATTACAATTGAAATTAATTGAACTTAGGCTCCTAAAATTTAGGAATCACTACATACAACTAAAATTCATGCCCTTACCTGAAATGAACTAAGCTAGACTCCTAATTTTTAGGAATCAACACAAGAAAACTGAACTTCAAATCATTAACTCGAATTGAGTGTTCTTAACTAAGTGATAAGAGCCATGTCACCTCAATTAACTCCTCCAAGTTGTCTGTTGATTTGTAATTTCAAATTTCATCAATTTGATTAAGGAAAAGTCAAAATTGAAACTTTCTTACTACATTTTCAACACTCCCTCTTAGCAAGAAATGGATTTTCAACCACCCCTATCCTGCACCTATTGAATGTATTGCATGACATACCTCTCATTTTTTTTTTCTGCTACTGTAACATCTGCACCTGAGAAGCATAAAAAAAGAACAAACATAATAAATTGTGTTTGCAACTATCTAATGGGAAAATTGTGCTACTGCTGACTCTGCTACTAAGCCTTCCGCTGTGTTGTCAACACTCCTTTGCACTCCTCAATATCTAACTGACATTGATCCTCCTGCTACTGAATATTATGGGCCCTCGTAGCAAGGTCATGATCCATGACGAGAATGCCTCAATGGATCCTACCCAAATTTTTGCAACTCTTTAACTAAGGAACTAGATTGCTCCACCTCACTCTTGGAGGTATAGATGCATGTGCTCCCTTTTCCCACTCGGTTTGAACTATCCCCTTACCGAAGGTATTTACTCTAGTGGATGTCTCCACACTTCCTCCTCTCAACTTCTCCATTTGTGGCAGCTCCACAACTTCCTGAGGCTGCATTTTGAGAGGTCTAACATGTTCCCTCTCAACCAATATATCTCTAGTCTTTTCCTTGCTCCTCAAGGTTGTGCATGCATCTTCTACCTCAAGTGCATACCGGTTCTTGACTCAAACCCTAATCTGCTTCACGTATCACATTACTATGTGTCTCAGAAATGTCTTTCCTTTTTTCAAGATCACATAATAATGTTGGGTTGTGTTATTCTTTCCACGACTAGCCCACGTAATGAACTAGGGGGTTAGAGGGGGGGCAGAGCCCCCCCTTCGTTGCACCGATTATGCATTGGGGGGGGGGGGGTTTGAGGGGGCGATAGCCCCCTCTACAGGGTCCAGGACAGCGCCTCAGGAAAAAAAAAATTGGACCCTATATTAGGTTGTGCAGACCTACCTATGGTTTTGTGCATGATTTTTGCACATGTTTTTGGACGCGATGGTTTTCGGTCCATGGTTTTGGATGCGATTGTTTTCGGTCCATGGTTTTGGACACGATGGTTTTCGATCCATGGTTTTTATGCTTCGACATGTATAAATATGTATTGTAACATTGAAAGGAATATAATGAAAAATCAAGCTGGTAGTCCCAGTTTTGGGATCCAGGGGAAAATATCTGTGTATATGTGTTTTATGTGTTATGCTCTCGCATTGTTTATTTTCTGTGTTTTAGAATTCGTATACAAGTACTTTTTGTACGGGGTTAAAACCTACATTTGGTATCGAAGTTCTTTTGGCTTCAAGGGGATGCCTTTATTGCTAAGGGGTTTCGCTCGGGCCTGTGGTAGACCCCATCTAGTGGGAGATCTACAGGATCGATTCTAGTGGTGAGAAGATGGCGAGCAGTAGAAAGATAGAGATCGAGAAATTTAATGGTCAGAGTTTTGAGTCGTGGAAACTCAAGATGGAGAATCTGTTGATGGATAAAGATCAGTGGATCGTGGTAGATCCGGGTACTAAACCAACGGGAGTGTCTGATGAAGAATGGAAGAAGTTGGATCAGAAGGCAAAGAGCAAAATATGATTGTGTGTCTCAAATTTAGTATTGTTGAATGTATCAGGGGAAGCTACGGTGAAGCCTTTGTGGGACAAGTTAGGGACTTTGTACCAATCTAAGTCTTTCGTGAATAAATTGTTCCTACTGAAAAAGTTATATAACCTGAGGATGAAAGATGGAGACTCGGTGACAGAGCACCTGAATGTGTTTAATACTGTGGTAAGTCTTATCATCTATTTATATCAAATTTTAGATGAAGATAAGTGCATTATTTTGTTGTGTTATCTACCAGATTCGTGGGATAATCTGGTTATTGCAATAGGTAGCAATGCAACTGCCTTGCAGTTTGATGAAATAGTCTCAGCCTTGCTGACGGAGGAGATGAGACAGAAAAATATGGAGAGCTGGAATGGTGATGCCTTGTCTATATGAGGACGGTCCCAGAACATAAACAAAAATAAGTCATTGAATGGGAGATCTAAATCTAGAGGGAGATCTAAATCTCCAGGAAAACCTACAAAGGTGGTGTGCTGGAAATGCGGAAAGGAAGGGCACTTCAAAAGGGAGTGTAAATCTAAAGCTCCTGATAAAGGAAAGGGATCTGATGATGCTCCTTCTACAGAGGCGAAAACCACCTCAGATGAAGGTGGGGATGTGTACTTGGCTTCTTCAAGTACACATGTAGATCATGAGGCATGGTTGATTGACTCAGGTGCATCCTTTCACTTCACTCCCCATAGAGAGTGGTTCTGCGAGTATGAGAAATACAATGGTGTTGATGCCTTCTTAGGGGATGATAGGAAGGCTAGAATCGTTGGTCATAGAAAATTAAAGTTGAAGTTGCAAGGTGGAAGGGTTAGAACACTTTCGAGTGTTCTACATATTCTTGTATTGGCTAGAAATCTTGTTTCTGTAAGCAAGCTGGATGATGCAGGTGTAAAAATAGTGTTTGAGAAGGATACATGCAAGATGGTTTTGGGAGCACTGGTATTGATGCGGGGAGTTCGGATTGGAACTCTGTAAAAGCTGCAAGGTAGCATTGTTGTTGACGGGTGCAATAGTTTTTGTGGTTCCTGAAAGTGCAGCAAAAAATCTAGTGGTCTCTGGAGAGAAGACCATGATGTGGCATCAAAGGCTTGGACATATTGGAGAGAAGGGCCTTCGAATACTTCATGGTAAAGGTATGGTAGAAGGTATGAGTAATAGCTCTCTGGATTTTGATTTCTGTGAAAATTGTGTATATGGGAAGCAGAATCGGGTGAGTTTCCCCTCTGGTGGTAAGAGGACGAAACAATTATTAGAGCTTGTGCATAGTGATGTGTTTGGACCTGTGAAAGTTCCATCACTGGGTAAGTCTGTGTACTATGTATCATTTATAGATGACTTCTCAAGGAATACATGGATATATTTCCTTAAGAAGAGATCTGAAGTCTTTGACAGGTTTAAAGAATTTAAGGCTCTGGTGGAAAATCAGACAGAGAAGAAGATAAAGGTGCTAAGTACAGATAATGGTGGAGAATTCTGTAGCAAGGAATTTGAAGAATTTTGTAAGAAGTGTGGTATAGCACGGCAAAAGACTACTCCATATACACCTCAGCAAAATGGAGTCGCAAAAAGAATGAACAATACGTTGATGGAAAGGGCAAGAAGCATGCTCAGTGGTGCCAGGTTAGGATAGGAATTCTTGGTAGAGGCGGTGAATACTGCATGTTACTTGGTCAACAGGTCACCTTCATCAGCGTTGGAGGATAAGACTCCACAAGAAGTATGGACTGGTAAGAAACCCTCTCTTTCACATCTGAGGGTATTTGGATGTGATGCATATGTACATGTTCCAAAGGAGAAACGAACCAACTTGGATAGTAAATCTGAAAAGTGCATATTTATTGGGTATAAGGATGGTTTAAAGGGTTATAAGCTTTGGAACCCAGTAACAAGGAAAGTTGTGTACAACCGAGATGTGGTGTTTAGAGAGGTGAAAGATGTTCTTAAACATGAAGTCCAACCAAAGGAACCTGAAAAGATAGAGTTTGAGCTAAAGGAAGAAGAATCAGACTCTACAGCAGAGGAGGAATCAAAATATGAAGAGCCACAAACTCCAGATGTGAGAAGATCAATTCGAGAAAGAAGGCAACCAGAAAGGTATAGTCGACCTGCTTTCTGTTCAAATTTTTCTTTATCTGTTACTAATGATGATACCAGAACTGTGAAGGAAGAAGTAGATTCAAAGGATGGAAAGCTCTGGAAAGAGGCCATGGTTGATGAAATGGCATCTTTGCACAAAAATGAGGCTTGGGATCTGGTGGAGTTGCCAGGTAGAAGGAAACCCATTGGTAGAAAATGGGTGTTCAAGAAGAAGACAAATTCATAAGGAAAGGTGGATCAATACAAAACTTGGTTGGTAGCAGAAGGTTATTCCCAAGTGTCAGGAATTGATTTTGGTGATATTTTTTCTCTTGTTGTCAAGGTAGCTTCTATTAGATTACTTTTATCTCTTGCTACTACTTTTTATTTTGAGGTAGAAAAGATGGATGTGAAGACAACATTTCTTTACGGGGATCTGGAAGAGGAGATCTACATGAAGCAACCTGAAGGCTTTGCGGTGAAGGGTAAGAAAGAACTGGTATGCAAGTTAAAGAAGTCTTTGTATGGGTTAAAACAGTCACCAAGGATGTGGTATCATAAATTTGATACATTTATACGAGACTTGGCTTCACCAGAAGCAAAGCAAATCACTGTGTGTATTTTAAATTAATTGGTCACTATGTTATTTATCTGGTCTTGTATGTGGATGATATGTTGCTGGTTGGAAATGAGAAAGAAATTATCGAGGATTTGAAGACCCAATTTTCCTCCAAATTCGACATGAAATATCTTGGTGCTGCAAACTATATTTTGGGCATGGAAATTAAAAGAGATCGGGCCAAGAGGAAGCTCTGGTTAAACCAAAGGAAGTATGTCGAGACAATATTGCCCAGAGGTTTAATATGCAGGATAGCAAATCGGTGAAGGCTCCTAATTCCTGTAGTGTAAAGTTATCTGTTGAACAGTGTCCCAAGACACAAGAAGAGGAAGAGGATATGTCCCGTGTTCCATATGCAAGTGCAGTTGGTAGCCTGATGTATGCGATGGTCTGTACTAGACCAGAAATTGCACATGCAGTGGTAGTATTGAGTAGGTTTATGTCAAAACCAGGGAAGGAGCATTGGATAGAAGTGAAGTGGGTTTTCAAGTATTTGCATGGCACTAGTGATTATGGTTTGTGCTACCAAGGAAGATCGGGATTGGTCAGAGTTTTGAATATTCGTGGCTTTGTTGATGCGGACTAGGCTGGAGATCTAGATCAGAGAAGATGTACAAGTGGGTATGTGTTTAACCTATTTGCAGGTACAGTCAGTTGGATGAGTAAGAAACAATATGTAGTGGAACTATCAACTACAAAGGCAGAATACATGGCAGCCACTCATGCAAACAAGGAAGCAGTTTGGTTGCAGAGATTATGTTCAAGTACGGGGTTAGTACAGGGAGCTATAAGGATAGACTGTGAAAGCCAAAGTGAGATTTTTTTGGGAAAGAACCCTGCTTACCATTCAAAGACAAAGCACATTGATGTTCAATATCACTTTGTGAGGGATATTTTAGAAGACAAAAGGTGTTGTTGTTAAAGGTGGACACTTTGAAGAATACTGCAGATGCATTGACAAAATCTATGAGCTCTGAGAAGTTCTCTTGGTGTAGAGAAACAATGGGCATTGCAAGGCTGGATAAATGACTAAGCTCTCTTGTGGCCCCCTGTGGAAAGAAAACAACAAGTGGGAGAATGGTGTTATTCTTTCCACAACTAGCCCACGTAGTGAATAGGGGGGCATATCCCCACCTCCGTTGAGTTGATTGCGCAGCAGGGGGGTCACAGGGGGGTTTGATGGGGGCGGGTAGCCCCCCTTTTAGGGGGTCAGAGGAAGCACCCCAAGAAAAAAAAAAATGGACCCTATATTAGGTTGGGTGGAACTACCTATGGTTTTTTGCATGATTTTCGCACATGGTTTTGGACGTAATGGTTTTCGGTCCATGGTTTTGGACACGATGGTTTTTGGTCCATGGTATTGGATGCTTTGGCATGTATAAATGTGTATTCTAACATTGAAAGGAATATAATAAAAAATCAAGCTGCTAGTCCCGGTTTTGGGATCCAGGGGAAAATCTCTATGTATATGTGTTTTATGTGTTATGCTCTCACATTGTTTATTTTCTATGTTTTAGAATTTATATGCAGGTAACTTTTGTATGGGATTAAAATGTACAAATAACCACGGTCTTCCAAAACTACAACATAGATGAGATTTATCTTTAGGCCTAGAATGAACATGACATCCTTGAGTCTGAGAGGGGATCCCAATTCCCTCTAAAAGGTGACTATACCAATATCAGTCATGTTGTACCTTTAGTCATCCCCAAAATCAATATTCATCTAGAGATCTTTCTCCTCCAAGTCACTAAAAAGCTCTCTACACCTTGTCATGTGGGACTATGCACTTAAGTCAAATTACCACATGCTCCCCATCACAGTTTTGTCCATGCATGCAATAAGGGTGAAATATAGTTGAAATTGTGAAGCCAAAGCTTCACTTCTATTGCTAATGCAGACTCCTTCTTGGTAGCATAGTGCCTGAATTGATAACAATTTAAGCATTTAATTTTGGACAAGTCTTTTTTCTTTCCCTCTTGGCAGGATTCAGTCTCACCTTGGGATTTCTTTCCCTTGGCCTTCAATCCTTTGCTAACTAGAGAAAAGTCCTCTTCCTCTTCTTTGGATGAGGTTCCATCTCTGGTATTTCACCTTATTTCCTCTTGTACCAAATCACACCATAAGGACTCCTAATTCGGTAGTTTCTCCCTTTTGTTCACCGAATCTTGATAGCTATGCCAACTCTTGGGAAGGCCCAGAAGGGCTAGGCTTACCATCTCATATTTAGGGACAATAACACTGACCCCACCCAGTTCATCATGACATTGTGTGAACCTGCTCAAATACTGTGGTATAGTGTCATTCTTCTGCATCTTGATACTTTGAAGTTTATCCTTGAGCGCCAGCTTCCTGTGGTCGCTACTTTTCTCGAAAAATTATGTCAGTGCCTTCCACATTAAGAATGAAGTTTCTTTTCCATGGAGATTTGAGACAATATCATCCTGTACTCCCTCCAAGATTATTCTCCTCGCCTTGGTTATATCTTTATTCCATTGTGCAAGGTCCTGCACATCAGTTGTTGGTGGTCTTGGAATATTTGTCTTGATATATTCAAGCAATCCATATTCATCCAATACTTCCTCCATGTGGTCTTTCCATGCAACAAAATTTTTGGTGCCTTCCAAGGCGTACTTTAGCCTTAGTCCATTGAAGGCCATCTTCTCAGCTCTAAATAAATCCTTCTACACAAATCTTAAAATTCGAACCTATGTGAAACAACTTCGAATTTCCTGCTCTAATGTGAATATAGCTCTTATACCATGTAGAAATTAGGTTGTATATTTTCAATTGCTCATGAATTTTTAATAAAAATCACAAGACACAAACCTACGCTACTGCTCTGCAAACATAAATTCACAATTTGGAGCAAAAAGCTCAGACATGCAATAAGAAATCACACGCATGCAAATAGTATTTTTCCCAAGTAGAGAAACTGCTAGAAAACCCAATGCCCACTTGCATTAATATGATGAATAGAGATGTATTACAATTTCTTTCTCAACTGAGCACACCTTGCAAGTTCATAACCTATCTCTCTGCTCATTACAAGCCTCTAACCCAGACTTAGTCAATTTTTTCCTCTGCTTGAGCCCCTATTTTCTTGCACAATTCCTGAGGAAATAGGCCCCTATTAATTACGAATTTCCCCCAAAATACTTGCACAATTCCTCGAGGTTGATCACTTGACCTCATGCAACACATGTACACTCAACTTGTTTACAACTATTTGTTAATTGCCTTGGAAACTTCACCATAAATGAGAAACTCGTATTCTTTGCATGCATGAGCTAATTATTAGTTGATTGATTAGTTAACAAGACGATCTCTGAGTTAGAGTGATGTCCCACTACTTAACTGACCACCAACTAGTTCTATTAGCAGTTAGGACTAATTTAACTTATTACAATTGAAAATAACTCAACCTAGGCTCCTAAAATTTAGGAATCAATACATACAACTGAAATTCATGCCCTTAACTGGAATTACCTGAGCTAGACTCCTATTTTTTTAGGAATCAACTTAATAAAAATGAACTTTGACTCATTAATTTGAATTGAGTGTTCTTAACTGAGTGAGAAGAGCCATGCCACCTCAGTTAACTCCTCCATGTTTTCTACTGATGTGGAATTTCAAATTTCCTCAATTTGATTAAGAAAAAATATAATTTGGTACTTTCTTGCTACATTTTCAATAGAGTGGGTTAACTATGCCATAAATTATCTGGCAGAAAAGGGACAGGGAATGTGTCCTTTGACTCCCTTAGCAAGTAAGAAAAGGAAAAAACATTAAAGCGACATGGGTTTTGTTGTCCACAAAAAACAAGGGGAGGATCCAAAGGTTATTCAACGGATGGATGCATGTGCTCTCTAGGGGGATCAAAGAGCACACACCCACACATAATACACAGAGGGAGAAAACACCTTGGCACACAAAAGTTGTAGAAGAGGCAAATATAGTGGTGCTTATAAGTTGTTAAAGAGGCAAAATAGGTAACGACTCGAGTTGTGTTGCTAGGCGTTGAAGATAGTTATAAACTAGATGAAGAGACTTATTGAAACTTCCCGAGCATAAGAATTACAAAAGAGTGGTGGCTTGCCTTAAGAATGAAGGTAGGGTGGCCTGATGGTGTTCTAGTTTAGTTAGGCATTCATTGAAGGCTTCCCTCTAAAAGTACTCCACCTCAAGATTTAGAATCTAGCTCAAGGGTGATAGCTACAAGTAATAATGTTTGTAGCTTGTTTACTATTGTGCGGAGAGTTGAAGTCCCACTCTTAGTTGGAACACTTTTGCACTGTTGTAATATAAGTGCTCTCATGCTCTTTATTCACAATAAAATATGCCTACATTCTTGGTTGAGATGGTGTTATTGATGCAGAGGCATGTCTGTGTCATTATTTTTTACATGAGTGACTAATGTGTCATTTTGATTTTTAATGCTCTAGGATAGCATGTAGGAGTGTCAATTATGTTACAACAAAATTTAGCATGAGAATTTCGTCTATTGTAATATGATGACTACATGGATTTCAAGATTGCATTAGCATTGTTGAGTCACAATGTGGTGATGTTGAGGAATTCCTCCTCTTTTGTCCTTATCGACCTATAAATTTATATGGTGGTATCCTCCATGTCTTCAAAAATGTATACCCTAGTTCTAGGTTTATATTTCCATGCTAACAAGAGCTCAAGCTAGAGTGAACATTGTGTTCAGTGCTACGGATGACATTACTTCATCGGCTTGAATGATTTGACTTACTTACCTACACTTCATGCAATGTTGCATTTTTTTATGCACATAATGATGTTGAATTCCTCAATGCTAGGTTTTGTATTTTATATGATGTCTCAATGCGAGAATAATGTGACAAATCCTTATTAAATGGCTAAGTATATTCATGGTGTTCAAGTGGATGCGTACTCTATTAGTGTGAACATATATATATTTTATATTGGTTATTCTTTGATAGTAACCTGCATTAGAGAAATTTTAAGGTCTAAAATGGGCCTCCTAAGGAATATTATAAAATAATAGTGGAAATAATAAAATAAGATTAGATTACATCATCAAATTTTAGAAGGAAAAAACAAAAAACTAAGTTTTCAACTTGTATTTCAACTTATCTCCCTATGGTTTTACTCAAATTTAGAGCAGGAGCACTCGTTAGATGCATAATTTAATTCCTCATCCAAGGAGTACCCATTTTGCATACTTTCGATGGGCCCTACTACACGAAAAATGAGAAATACATGAAAAAACATGATTGCAATATGTTTTTCATGTTTTTCTCATTTTTCATGTAGAAAGGTCCATCAAAAGTATGCAACATGGGTACTCCTTGGATGAGGAATTAAAATATGCATCTAACAAGTGATCCCACTCGAAATTGAAAATACGAGTGCAAAAAAATAGTTTTTAATTTTTTTTAATATTTTTATTATTTTATTTTTTTTACTCCAAACATGGTGAATCATTCCCCATGATTGACATCATCATCTTGAATCTTATTGCTTCCTATAGAGTTGATTTTGGTTGTACATCTTTGTTTTGAGGCCCATTTTTTACCTAAAAATTTCTCTAATGTATAGAAGCTCTATCATGAATGGTAGAACATGAACTTGTTTCAATAATAAGCTCACTTTATCACTACATATAATTTGGGGTAGTGAATTAGATATTGCTCTCTCCTCGCTAACCTAATAACATTTTCATTTTATATGAATGTTTCCTTGACCTTTCCGTAATAAAGACTCAGGTTTTGGGTCAGTGTTTTACTTTCTCCATGCTTAGGGCTGAGAAGGCCTTGTTCTCCTTATTATGAAGGAGATCTCTTCAAGAGAGATTTCATGACTTAGTGCCTGGCTTGGCATGATTTTGCCTCTAAGCCATGATCATGATTGATATTTTTTCCTTATGGACTTGTATACCTCTATGTGACTCATATCACATGTAAAGGTTTTGGTATGTTTATTTGATCATCAGGGAGACCATAGACCTCTGCAAGTTTGAATGGACAAGTCCCTGCCCTGGATGGAAAAATCCTTTTTCCCTGTCTTGTATTTTTTCCATTGAGAACCTGAAGGAGGTAATATGGCTATAGCTCAGGGGGGGTAGAACTAGTGCATGCTTCACATAACTTTAATAGTGACGGTTGAGTTCTGACGTGAGTCTAAACATTTACATAATCAATGTCATAGATCTGTGCTTGTAAACCTTTTCAAATGGATCGGGAAGAAAAGCCTTATCCTTTGCCCCTTTAACCTCATCCGTAATCATGACGATATTTACTGGGTTGCATGAAGGTTGGCTTGAAGGCCAAGTCAATGGCCCATATGAATGCATTGCATAACTGAGTATGAAGCCTATAAAATGGTTAGCTGAGATTGAGCATGAGAAGATTGATAACTTCCAAGGAATTCGGGATGACATAAGCTTGAGGGGTTGCACTCCGAAAGCCACATAAATTCGTGTGAAAAGGAGAATTCCCAAGATGATGTAAGGCTGGGAGAGCATGGCAAGAGTGAGACCATCAAATCCGCTAGGTGAGATAAAGAGTAGAGAGCTAATCAAAAGCACTATTTGAATATAGGTGTGGACCCACCAAGTCACGTAAGCCTGGAGGTTATTCCATGGGAGTGCAAGTGAGATGCAAGTTTGAGTGAATGTAGGATGATGTTAGTCCAAGCTTAGGTGCCATACACGCGAGATAGAAAACTTGCTCATTGGAAGCATGGAGTATGGGTGGACCCATAGGCGGGTCAGCTTGGAGGGTCAACCTCAGAGGAAAGTTTAATCGTGCAATTGCAATGGGTTGGGTAACCAAGTTTGAGAGATAGGAAGTTTGATGACAAAGAACGATTTATCGAGTGGTGAGTAACATGTGTGTGTGTGTGTGTGTGTGTGTTTACATAAATGCATATGATATGCATTTTAATTCATAGTGTTGGGTTACAAAACCCAAACCCATGAACAGGTTGACAACCAATAAGAAATTTCCAAGAGGAGTTGGGAGGATAACCAAAGTGTATACCCACATGACCAAGCCGATGACGTGGTGCTCTATAATTCACCAAGACTTTAGTGGTCACATATCATGATCTGAAGGTGAGATTGAGGTAAAGTTTGATATCATCAAAATTTTCTCAATGAGATGAATGCAATGGTGATGTCAAACTAAGGTTTTGAGTAAGTTGGAAAGATCAAAATTTTTAGACACCATTCCCATAACAACACCTTAGACATTAGGTCAACATAGTAACCTCCTTCTCTTAATTGGTGTTACAACAAGAATTAGGAAGGGTGGTGTTACAGAGAGCTCATGACTTGATCCTATCTCACGTAGTGATCTGAGAGTGGATGGCACAATGAAAGGAACCATGGGTTTGGGAGTGTGAGAGCTGCCTCCTTTAATATTAAATGCCTACCCAAAAATGAAAAATATCACAACAGAGCTAAATAATTTCCCAAATATGTAAGCCTTGAGACTAGGGAATGAAAACATAATCTCCAAGATCCACAATGATCCCCATTCGAAGGCCTTGGTTGCTTGATGGAGCTTCTATGATCCAAAAAGTCGAGATGATTCAAACTAACAACCGAAAAGAGAAGTAGGTGAAAATCAAAATTTGGATAGCCTTTATAGTAAAATTAATTAAGTGATTCCTTTTTTTTTTTTTAGATTTCAAGACATTTATGATTGGAATTTTACATTGAAATTAACCTAGGTACTGAGATTTCAACACATGGTGATCTGAATGGAAAGTGGCATCCACCCATGGTATTCATCCACCCATGTTATTTCATGGAATTTACCCATGGTATTGTAAGTGGCATCAAACCATGGTATTCATTCACCCATGGTATTTTCCCACCCATGGAATTTACCCATGGTATTGTAACTAAAAAGGGTTATAAGTAACAAGTCACATTTTGTAAAAGGACAGATTATCCACCATAATGTAGCTTTTGCAGTTATTATATGTTTTAATAAAAAGTGTCATTATGGTTTTGTTTACTATGTGTTCTCCTCTTTTTCTGGAATTTCAAATTTTCATATCTTGGGGTCTCCCCCCAAGACCTAGATTAGTAAGTTTCTTTATGGTTTTGTTTACAGTGTGTTCTCCTCTTTTTATGGCATTTGAATTTTTCAGATGTCGTGGGCCTACCCCCAAGATCCGGATAAGTAGTATCAAATTAGGTTACGACTCCACAGGAATGAGGGTTTGAAGCATAGTTCAGTTTCAATTTTTTGTAGAAATCTCCAGTCTCATTTTGCAACCTTTGAAACCCATTTGCTTGGCCATACACTGTAAGTATCACAGTTGTCCCATAAGCATTATATGGTTTTCTACCCTTGGATCTTCATTCTCCATTACAAGAGAATTTTTACATGGATTCACTAAATCCATTCATCTGCAAATGGAGGTTCCATGACCTCTACAACAACCCATGTTGCGCTACAAACCCTTAGCATCCTTTGTAGCCCTCTGCACTTGGTATTCTCACATTCGTTGTTATTGTAGATTTACACAACCATGTCATAGCTTAAAATATTTGTATGCAACACATAGAAGCTTGTATGACCTCATTTCAAACATTTCTCAGCTTTCCCATGGTGGTAGGGGCACCATAGAAGCACAATGATGGATGAAATGCAAAGTAGGAATCTTCAAAAAAAATCATGCAAATGCTAAAACCTCCACATGAAATTTTTGAAGGTGCAAAATAGCTCATTTAAAAGGATTTTATATTAGCTCAAATGGGTCTTTTTATGGAATTTCATTTAGTTTCCCAGTTTGAGAGATATGAGCAATTGAAACTCCACATGTTTGGAATGTTGAGCAATCACGTGTAACATGAGTTTTAGGAATCATTTTCTCACTCCACGGGTCATAAAATTTCAAGTGTCTTATATCAATGGAAATATCTCTTCAACACCTCAAATGGATCTTTGACGGAATTTGATTTCATCACCTATAGAAAATGTTATCAGCAAAGTTGGAGCAAGAGGTCTATTGCTAAAAAAAATCAAAGGAAAAGAAAAAGTAAAGAAATGAAAAATAAAATTAAAAATAATAATAAAATAATATGAAATAAGTCTTTACAAAATCTCATTGGAAACTAAATCTACTAGACCAACCACCATACTTTTACCAAGCAAACTAACAAGCATCACGATTATGGATCACCCACAAACCCAAAGTTATGGCTCAACAACACAAAAACCTTATCATTGAAGTCCATTTGCTAGACCACACATTATTAGTATTATAGTTGGTCACAAGAATTACATGGTACCTCTATCCTTAAATCTTTGTTTTTCATGGTTATGGGTCATCCACAAACCCACGTTTCATTGAAGTCTATTTGCTAGGTCACACACTATCAGTATCATAGTTGGTCACAAGCATTACAAGGTATCTCTATCCTCGGATCTTTGTTCGTCGCAATTATTGGTTAACCACACAAAACCCTTCTCTTCATATTCAACAAAGGCTTCTAAGGAGGGAATTTCATGCAATGGGGACCATCACTTCGTAAGGGGGGGGGAATGATCTGAATGAAAAATGGAACCTATTCATGGTATTCATCCGCCCATGGTATTCATTAGGGGAATTTTGAGGTCTAAAATGGGCATCCTAAGGAAATTATAAAATAATAGTGGAAATAATAAAATGAGATTAGATTACATCATCAAATTTTAGAGGGAAATAAGAAAAACTGTTTTTTCAACTCATATTTTCAACTTATCTCCCTATGAGTTTACTCAAATTTTGTGCGTGAACACTCATTGGATGCATAATTTGATTCCTCATCTAGGGAGTACCAATGTTGCATACTTTCAATGGACCTTGCTACATGAAAAATGAGAAATACATGAAAAACGTGATTGCAATCACATTTTTTCACGTATTTCTCATTTTTTGTGTAGCAGGGTTCATCGAACGTATGCAACATGGGTACTCTTTGGATGAAGAATTACATTTTTCATCCATTGAGTACTCTCGCTTGAAATTTGAGTAAAGCATTAGGGATATAAGTTGAAAATACAAATTGAAAAAATATTTTTTTTATTTTAATATTTTTTTATCTTTCTACTTTTTTGCTCTAAAAATGGTGAATCATCCCTCATGGTTGACATCATCATCTTGAGTCCTATTGGTTCTAATAAAGGTTATTTTGTTGTACATTTTTTTAGGAAGCCCATTTTAGACTTCAAAATTCTCCTAATGTATCCATCTATGAAATTTACCCATGGTATTCTAAGTGGCATCAACCTATTGTATTCATTCACCTAGTGTATTTACCCACCCATGGAATTTACCCGTGATAATGTAACTAGAAAAGGCTATAAGCAACGAGTCACATTTTGTAAAATAATAGATTGTCCACCTCAATGTAGCTTTTATAGCTATTCTCTGTATTAATAAAAAGTGTCTTTGTGGTTTTTTTTACTCTATGTTCTCCTCTTTTTCCAGCATTTCAATTTTTCAGATCTTGGGGGCCTACCCCTAAGATCTGGATCAATAAGTTTCTTTGTGGTTTTGTTTACTATGCGTTCTCCTCATTTTTTGGAATTTCAATTTTTCAGATCTTAACCCCTCCACAAGATACGGATAATATAGTTAGAATTGTACATTGAAATTAACATGGGTATTAAATCCTTAAAAATAATAAAAAAATTAATTAATTCGGTAGGAGCTTCACAATTTCTTATCTAGTATATCTCGAAAATGTTCTAAGCCTTTAATATATTGAATAGGGATAAGTCGATGAATTATAGTTCTCTCTCTTTAAAATAAAATCCCTAAATGTTCTAAAAGTTTTATCTTTATTGGAAAGGAACTTTCAAAAAAAATTGCACAAAACTTGAAACCGGTGGTTTGGAAAACCGCTTTTGTACACCACTTCGCTTTTAGGAAAAAAAAATTCTTGTCACATGCTAAACTTACTGTTTATTGTGAATCCTAGAGCTCATCCTTCTAGAAGAGTCCTTTGTGAATTATTTCATCCTTAATTACTTGTTCGATTTTTCTTCCGGGAATGCATCCAAATAATCTTACAACCCATTTCCAACAGCGTTGCGGGGTCAAAAGAACTTATGTGGCATCTTAGCTGAGGAACATACCATATCTAACCTAGATGCCAATAGAATCCAGGGAAAATAAATGAAAAATAAAATCCTTCGATTTATGCCTGTACATGAAATATTGAATATATACCTACAATGCAGTAGAGCAACCCTTTACCTCTCAAAATTTAAATTTCGATATATAACTCAGATTGTTACCTTCCCATGGCAACGATCTCGGACATTGACTCCCATATGCAAGATTTAACTTATTTATTGATGAATTACCATCACTAGGGCTTCTACCGGAGGTCTTCATTGAGTTTTGGAGGATAAATGCATACTCATTGTGGATGTTGAATTTTCTACGTATGAGTGGCCTCTGTCCGGGCTTGGGCCTCCTAATAAGCTTTTGAAATGTTGGCATTTGATTAGTGACCATTTATATCCTTTGATGTCGATGTTGTTTGTAATTTGTCGAGCCCCTGACTGTTGATGTAAAAGTTGCCTACCCCCCGGATTGGACACGACGAGAGTGTAACTGTTCTAATGCTCATCCATTCCCTCATATTCTTTGCATATCTTATCCACCATATTGTGCCCATGGGAAGCCGAAGGGTCCATTTAATTGTGTGTTACCCTACGTCACATATTGAATATCAAGATTTCTCTTGATAGGTAAAGGCAACCATGCCTTTGTCACAAATTAGTAGAATGCAGAAGTAGTGTTGCGGATCAGGGTTGAAATTTGATGAGAATTTTGTCTTGGTTGTTGCTAAGAGCGTAATGGTTGTTGCTCTTAGTGGTGTTGTTTTTCTACTACTTTGTGGCTTTTTTTCTTGTTCAGGTATTTGTGAGTATATTATTTACTTTTTTTTTTTGGAAAATAAATGGAATTTTTATATGGTTATTTTATTTTGTATTTAACTACAAAAGTTATCTACATGACTTTAATTGTTTTCGCAGTTCAGCAATATATATTTTTATGTTGGGTTGCTTTATTTTGTTTATTCGAGATGTTTGTGAGATTTTTATGTTAGTTTAATAGGTTTTTGAAATAAGATGTTATATAATAGCAGTGGAGGAAAGGGTGCTAACTTGGCATTTGAGGAAGTAAGTTTTTTCTTTGGCAACGATTCATCTACACAACTCTTTCAACGACCACTAGCAAGCACCACCTCGTGTGTGGCTAAGAACAAGATGACAACACATTGTAGATGGCATTGGACTATGCCTATAACTTCGGAGGCACAAATTGCACTACAATACAATAGGGTGGAGTGGGCTTTGACCCTGAGAATATGTAGGTCCATGCTTCCTATTCCTTCAACAACTATTAGGTTAAGAATGGGATGTTGGTTGGCACTTATCAATTTGGATGAAGTGAAACCCTTACTACCCTTAATATATGTGAGTTTTAAATATAGTTAAGTATCTTACCATTAAGAATATGCTTATCACTGTAAATGTTTTAAATATATTTCCATATCTTACCTAAAAATATGTTTGTTATTTGTTATCAGTAATTTAGTATAGGGACCTCTCTTTAAGTTACGAGCACATTTTGCCTCTTACCCAAACAATTGCAATTTTTTTTTTTTTATTCTTTGTTTTTGTAAAGAAGCATTTGCTACAAATCCCTTGTCACTGTTAACCAACGTAACTTGCTTTAGGCTCAATAAAGGGCAATTCTTTTAATTAACCTTTATAATAATTTATAATTTGAGAGGTAATGGGAATAATCATCTAGTTAAAATTCACTCAATCTCACTACTAATAAGTTTAGAGGGTTATCAAGCCTGAAGCTTTGTGAGGCAATTGTAATCAGTGCAAAGGAACCAAAGAGCTCCCATTAGTTTAACATTTTAAATTCAAGAGTAAGATATTATCAACTGTCAAATTTTCATATATTTTTTCAATTCTACAAATTCAACATTATATTTACTTTTTTCACAGAATTTGGACTATTGCGTGTGGCTTTTGCAGTTCTGACTTACACAACAAGAACCTCTATTTCACTATCTTAATTCATGGATACACAAGTACACCTTGATAATTGTTCACTTGGAAACAAAGCCAATTCCTACAATTTAAAATGCCTCCAAAATTCCTCTGAACTCACCACCATCACTAAAGTAAACATAATTAAGATTTGATGTTTATCAAACATATTTTTAACATTTTAATGATGGTTATGAACCGATAGTAGAAAAAACATGCTTTAAAATAGTATTTGGTTATTTATGACTCGCCACCTGATATGACCCCATAAATTAAGAATTTCCATATACTGTCTCATTGTTGTCACTAATGAGAAGGAAAATAAATAGGGTGGATTATCGTTGCCTTGGCTATGCATACCAGATGCAGTAATTATTTTAAAAGTATTGATTCTTTGTTTGACCTAAAGATTTTGTGTTACGGGGCAATACCCACCTATGAAAACTTTATGAAATATTAAAACACTTTTAATATATTGTGTTGGTTTTACTACAAACCCATACCCCAAATCAATTTCATGTGATTATGATGGTGGAGAGGACAGGGAGCCTATAGGATAGCCTCCGGTAAACTCCATAGTTATTGAGATGGAAATTTCTTTTTGAGAAACTTTTTTGTTCACATTGGCAAAAAAGTCCATTTGTTTTCACTAAAATTGCAAGATTTAAATGGTCTAATAAAAATCAAAATTGTGAATGTTGAAATAGGAGCAGATTGGTTATAATAATGGCAGGCTGGATATGAGTAGAATAGATTTCTAGATTTGCCCATAAGTTTTGTATCTTGTGTTTTGGACAACTGATAAGTGGAATCTAGATGGTTTGAGAGTTGTGGATCCCATCAAAATGTGAGTAAAACAAACTTTAGGGTTCAACAAGTCATTTATGTGTTATGGTCATGTTGTTTTTTCTTATGATAAATATGTGAATTTTTAACATAATTGTGTTATTGAAGGGTTTAAAATTTTATTAGCGAGGGTTAATTTATTATTAAAACATTACAATTGAAAGGAAAATTTTTAAACATAACGTTTCTTGATGGGAAGCATAAAGACCCAAAACGTCAATTTTTTTTGTTTGGCAGGTAAAGAGGAATTCAAATTCCAACCTTGTTGCATATATATTTAAGCTCGAATATGTCTTTTCATTTAATAAATTTTAAACTTCAATAATTAAACAATCATATCCTTAAATGTAGACCCATGAATAAACGAAATTTGATATATCAAATTTAATGTTTAATTAATAAGAATTTTAGTTTTAATTTTTTTAATTATTTTAACCAAAATTTTATAAAATTTTGATTATGAGTTTATTTTTAAATAAATAATGGCTTAACCTTTAGATTTTATGATCCAGATTTAAAAAGGAACGCAACAAAATACAAAGATAACCATAGACACAAAGATGCAGTGGATATATTACTTCATTTCATTAATGTAAAACACTGAAATATGCTTACAAATAGAAATGGAAATAAACCAGCTAGGGCAATGGTAGCTTATCTCTAAGAAGAGATGTGGCAGCTACATGCCTCTAAAATGTGTTACAATGAGGCTCAAAGGCCTATTTATTGTTGAGAAACAATGGAAAACCCTAAACATCCAAAAACCTAACCCTAGAAGATGAAATGCTAAATTGTGGGCCCTGTTTGGGTAAATTGGTACATCAACTTCCCAAGGTCGTAACTTTGGCATACGATCTTCGTTTAACGCACATAGTATCTCATTAGAAAGATATATCTAAGAACTACAACTTTGGGAAGAGAAACATCGGTCCATGGACCCATGTTGCTCCCAGTTTTCACAAAAAACGCTATTTAGGGCCTCAAAACGGCTCCGAAAGTTCAGGACTTGAAAAACTGCTAAAAATAGTAAATTGTGCTACAATTTAGGAAACTAAAAAGCTAAAAGAAACAATGGTGGAGGTCCAAGTGGACTTGGTAGGTGGCCACCAATATCCACTTGGATCATTCCTCCCCCCTTAGGAAGCAATGGTCCCCATTGCGTTGAGCTCCTCCATGAGATGAGGAAACTTCTGCTGAACTTGGTCTTGGTGAGCCACTTGCCCTAGTGAAGGAGTTGGCATGCTTTGACAACTCGATAAAATTGGATATTCTGCTGGCGAGTATGCTTAATCTATGTGTCCATGATCCAATCAGTTGCAGCTTGTTCCATGCAATCTGGATTTAACTCTGTGGGTGTGAGTTGTTCTGCAATGTCGAATGTATCTAGTAATGGTGGAAAGTATGGCCGAAGGCGGTCCACATTAAACACTGGGTGCAGGCCAAGGAATGGGGGAATGCTGAGCTCAAATGCATTGTCTCCCACAACCTTGGTAATGGTGTAAGGACCATATCGGAGAGGTCTTAATTTCTGATAGGCTCCGTTAAGACGTTCCTTTTGCAAATGCAACCAGACTTTGTCGCCCACCCGAAACTTGTGTGGCACCCGATGTTGATCATGTCGCTGCTTGTACTTGGCATTTGATTTCTTCAGAATGTCATGGACCTACTGGTGAATATGTTGGATGTGCTCAATCTGTTGGGTGTGGAGCATGATTATCATCCTAATTTAGAGGTCTTTGTTTCAGCCGAATGTATACCTCAGGAAGATTGTACACTCCTCCACACAGAGGTGTGCGGGGGGGACTTGTCCCCCACACGGGAGTTCAAGGGGCCCATCCCCCCTAGCTGGGGGGTCTAGAGGCCAGCGGTCCCCTTGCAGGGGTTTCGGGGGCAGTGCCCCAAAGCTAAAAACAGATGTAAAATTGCCTTGTAAAAGTATAGTAATTTCTAGTCAATCTGGGTTGTTCATTAGGCGGATGATATGATAGGAGAATTTATGTTTAGTTTAAGGTTTTTTGCCCTGGAAGGAAACCCCTCTCTTTATATGAGGGTATTGTATTAAGGCTATGATATAGATTTGTATTCTCAGAGTGAGAAATTGATAGGTGAGACTGTGAGAGAAAACAGAGGATATTACAGCAGATCTGTTGTAGGTTGTGTCTCTTTATTTTGCTGGATAATAGAAAGGAAGGAATGGCTGTTCAAGGTGGACGTTGCCCAAACTGGGTGAACCATGTATATCTGTGTTTCTCTGGTTTTATGTGTTTGTGTTTTTCCGCATATTATATGTCTTACATTTCTCTGTCATATATGTAATTTTCTAACACAATGAATCTATTTACCTTATCTGTTTTGGATTGGACATGAGCCAAATCTGTGTGAGTAGTTGCAACTGGCATGGACACATTAATGGGACATAATGGCTGGAATCTCAAGCCCACCTGAAAAGGGCTATGGCCAGTCGAGTTGTGGAGAGCCCAGTTGTAGCTGTGTTGAACATAGGGGAGGCTCTCGTCCCATGTGCGTGGATGCTTTGAGTTGTACATGCGCAGAATGTGTATGATCATCCTGTTGACAACACCTATCTGGCCATTAGTTTGAGGATGGAAGGTTGTGGACTTAGTGAGTTTGGTGTTGAGCATTGACTAAAGACTGGACCAAAATATACTGAGGAACCTTCTGTCCCGATCTGAGATGATAGACTGTGGGATCCCAAAGTGTACCCACACTCATTCAAAGAAGAGTTTAGCAGTGGATTCTGCTATGATATTCTTCTTGTAGGGGGCCATAATGGCCATATTCGAGACTTGTCGACGACCACAAAAACACAGTCATTTCCATGCTTGGTGGAAGGAAGGCCTGACATGTAATCCATGGAGATGGATTCCCAAGGTTGACTAGGGGTAGGCAGCGGGGTATAGAGGCCTTGCTTCTTGATGGTCGGTTTGGCAATGGTACAGGTAGTGCATGATCTGATGTACTTCCTGACATCATGTGAAAGATTCAGCCAATAGAAATACTTCTACAGTACTGCCACTATTTTCTCGACCCCAAAATGTCTAGCAGCCCGACTGTAGTGTGTTTCCTAAATCATCTTGGCACACTCACTTGAAGGAACACAAAGTTGACCTAGGTGGCATAACAGGGCATCCTGGAGCTGAAAATCTAGAACACGCTGACCCTCCAAGAGTGTTTGGTATGTGTGGCTAAATTCTCGGTTGCTTTTGTAGAGAAGTGGCCAATCAGAAGTCTCGTGCCCAAAGAGTTGAGCACAGTGGCTAATGCCATGATCGGTGGTCAATTGAGGCAATCTACAACATTATTGGTGCTACCCTTCTTATACTTGATATTCAAATGGAACTGTTGCAGGTATGTGGACCACTTCTGATGGAGATCATTCTGCAATTTCCCTTGGGTCTGTATGAACTGCAAGGGTTGGTGGTCTGTGTGGATGACCGTTTCCTTCCCCAAAATGTAATGCTTCCATTGTCGGCAAGCCTACATAATGGAATACATCTCTTTGTCATAAGTGGGATACTTTCGGACTGTGTCTGAAAGTGTCTCACTGTGATATGCCACTGGATGCCCCTGTTGAGTTAGGACTGCCCTAATAGCATAGTCAGAGGAATCTGTCTCGACCTCAAATGGTTGTTGCAAGTCTAGTAATGCGAGCACGGGTGTCGTGCAAAGGTGATCTTTCAACTCTGTGAATGCCCTCCGTTGAGATTCAGACCAAAATAATTTTGCTTTCACTCCGCCCTTGGTGACTTGAATCAAGGGCCAAGTGATATGAGAAAATGCCAACACGAACCTGCGGTAGAAGTTGGCAAGATCTAGAAAGTTGCGGAGCTCTATCAGAGTGGTTGGAGATGGCAAATCTCGAATGACTTGGATCTTGGATGGATCCACATGCACCCCCTGTTCATCAATAATGTATCCTAGATACTGAACCTGGGTCATGCCAAATGTGCGCTTCTCCAAATTGGCACATAACTTGTGTTGTCGCAGTGTTTGGAGAACCTGTCGGATGTGGTGGAGGTGTTCTTCCCAACTCTAGCTAAAGATCAGGATGTCATCCAAGTATACCACTACAAATGAGTTGTTGAATGGCCACAAGATGTCATCCATTAGCCTCATGAAGGTTGCAGGAGCATTTGTCAATCCGAAAGGCATCACCAACCATTCGAACAGGCCCTCCTTAGCTCTGAAGGTAGTCTTCCACACATCAAAGGGTTCGATTGGTACTTGGTGATATCCTGACTTCAAATCAATCTTGCTCAAATATTTTTCCCCCTTCAGTTGGTCCAAGAGGTCATCAATCCATGGGATCAGGTACCTATTATGAACAGTGATCTTGTTCAACGCCCGATACTCAATACAGAGTCTCCAAGTCCCATCCTTCTTCTGTACCAACATGATCGGGCTCCCGTAGGGCAATTAAATTGGACGGATGTGACCTTTCTGCAACAACTCTTGAATCTGCCTCTTGATTTCATCATTCTCTAGAACGGAGCGTCAATAGATTGGTCCATTAGGTAGCGGCACACCTGGGGTCAGATCGATGGAGTGCTTGACCTGACAGTGCAGAGGAACCCCTGCATGGGAGGTGGAGATGTCCTCATATCCCTCTAGGACCTTGTCCATCTGTAGTTGTCGTGTGGAGGGGCTCTATCTGGAGGTCGTGGCCACTGTCTTCTTCTTTCCTTGGGGGCGTATATTAGGAAAAGAAATTTTCTGGTTTTAGAAATGAGCTTACTACATTGTTTTGCAGTAATTAAAGAGATGTCATTAGGCGTTGCTACCTCTAGTGTCATGTACAACTTAGTTCCCAAAGTAACAATTACAGCACGAGGCCTTGATTCATACACAGCATGTCGCTTCCACAAGTATGGTTGTCCTAGTAATACATCACAAACTTCAAGGGGAGCAATGTCACACAACACCTCATTCATGAAGGGCTTGATGTTGTATGGAAGGCGACACTGTTGGCTCACACGAAGATCTTGTCCTTGGTGAAGCCACCCGATGGTGTACGGTTGTGGATGTGCTATGGTTGGTAAGCCCAACCGCTTCACGACCTCTACCAAAATGAGGTTCTTTTGGTTCCCACTATTGATAATGAAATGTAGCGGGGAGCCCTTTACCCACATCTGGGAGTGGAAGAGACGCTCCTCCTCCTCTGGATCTTTGGGTTCCTCCTTCTGGATCTTCGTGGTGGCAACGGTGGCATTGGGCTCCGCATTGATAATCTGCTTCCCCTTGTCATTCCCCTTTTTTGGTTTTGACTCAGAGTCAGAACTTGCATCCGATTCTGAAACCTTTAGCTCAGCCACCAGTGACTGCTTGGCCCGACACTCACTTGTGTTGTGAGTGGGGCTCTTATGGAACTCACACCACTTTCCCATGTCCTTTTTCGGCTTTGCAGCACTGTTCTTTGCTTGCTGCTTTGGCAGGTTGTCTTGGGCTACCTTTCCTTGGATTTTTCCTTTGTTCTACAGTTTGTGGGCACCTCTCCCTTGCTTCGGATTCACAGATCCAAAGTCTCGCTTCTTCTATTTAAACTTTTGCTCGACCTTGACGGTATATTAGTATGCAATGCCGAGCGAGGAGATGTTCAGGAATTATATTTCTTCCTAGACGTACTTGTGCAGGCAACCACGGTATTTGAGTACCAAATGCTGCTCTAAATCCTTGATACCCAACTTTGTGCGAAGGGTATGGAAAATATAGGTGAACTCCGACACGTCTTGGTCCCTTCCCTACCGCAGCGTGGTCCACTTTATGTATTGATCCTCATAGCTTCCAACAGGGCAGTACTGCTCCTTGATGGCATCCCAGAATGAATTCCAAGTGGGTGCGACCAAAAATAGTGAGCCTGTGCTTTCATCCTTATTCTCGCAGTAGGTTTCCCACCAGTCCTTGACGTGGGGGGCTGCTTTCAGAAGAGAAAAAATAATCTTTTCCTGACTGGAAAAATCATGAACAAAAGAATAACCCTCTAGCATATTTAACCATTTATCGATGGCATCTGCATCTATCTGACCTTCAAATATGGGGATTTCAAAATTTACTTGTACCTTAAATGGTGTGGCATTTCCAAAGTAGCTGTTGGAAGCCGATGCATCGCCCTTGGGTAGCCGCTGAAGGATCTGGGCAAAGTTGTCCATCATCGTGTTCCTTTATCACTCGAGGGCTTCTTCGAGCAAGATTTTGATAGGATCTTTTGCCCCCTCATATTTCTTTTCATCTTCCATGGGAGGCCGTCGGGATTTGCGAGGCTGGTCTTGCAAAGGTTTGACCAGTTCAAGCCCTAACTCCTTATATCCCAACCTCGTTGGGGACATGCAAAGAAAAATAAAGAAAAAAAAGCAGATCACTCTGATACCACTGATCCGGATTTAAACAGGAACGCAACAAAATACAGAGATAACCATATACACAAAGATGCAGTGGAAATAATACTTTATTTCATTAATGTAAAACACTAAAATATGCTTACAAACAGAAACAAAAATAAACCAGCTAGGACGATGGTAGCTTATCTCTAAGAAGAGATGTGGCAGCTACATGCCTCTGAACTGCATTACAATGAGGCTCGAAGGCCTATTTATTGTTGAGAAACAATGGAAAACCTTAAACTTCCAAAAACCTAATGATAGAAGATGAAACGCCAAACTGTGGGCCCCGTTTGGGTAAATTGGTACATCAACTTCTCAAGGTCGTAACTTTGGCATACGATCTTTGTTTGACGTGCACAGTCTCGTTAGAAATATCTATCCGAGAACTAAAACTTTGGGAAGAGTAACATAGGTCCATGGACCCATGTTGCTCCCAATTTTCACAAAAAACATCATTTAGGGCCTCAAAACAGCTCTGGAAGTTCAGGACCTAAAAAACTGCTAAAAATAGTAAATTGTGCTACAATTTAGGAAACTAAAAAACTGAAAGAAACAATGGTGGGGGTCCAAGTGGACTTGGCAGGTGGCCACCAATATCAACCTGGATCATTTTAGATATATTTAATAGCAATGAAAACTTGTAATCATCAACCAATCATTATTTTAAATAATTACATAGATAGGCGTTTTCTTTGCGAGCTTGGGGGGAGTAGACACTGTTCACCCCAGCCAATAGCAAAGACTCATTTTCATTTTCCCGTCTAATGAAAAATTAACGTGAAAATATGACGTGACCTCGTGGTAACCATCAAATTCGTTTCTTCATGATCAATAAGCATGACATTAAATTGTTGTTATGCTCAATCAGGTTGGCATTGAATTCCCCATTGAGCATAAATTTGATGGGGTTAACATCCTAATGGATGACTCTCTGTTCCCATTCTTTGTGAAGCTACAACAACACCAAAGCCAAGTTGTGTCTCCGGGACCAATTCGAATAGGACTAATTTTGATTCTAATGCTTATCCCTTGGTTGTGTGAAGATGATCTTGTCGAGGTTCCTATTGGGCATATAGTCATAGATGAGCATCAGATCATTGCGTTCGTGGAACCAACAGTGTAAATGTAAATGGGTCCTTGTGTCGAAGGTGTCATATGGTGCCGATCTCGAAGATGTATTCTTGTTCTCCCTGTCTCGACCTGACAGAGATTCTCTTCATAACGACTAGAGAAATAAATCAAAGAAAAATACATACATGTGACTGTGACTCATTTTTGTCCTAGCCTCGATGTCAAGTTTATTCTAAACATCCATGGTCGAATTTTCATCGGAGGGATCCTCTAGGCTTGCATGGACCGAATGAATTATACTATAAGATGCATGAGTGAGCGTATCAGCACCAATCATTCTACTTGGGGCATTCACCTGTGACGACCATAAATCCCATCACATATAATAGTTTTAAAGTAAAATTCACACGGAATTGCAACAAACTCATTATTGGAGGGCATGTTCAATAACACTAAGATTGGTGTCCCTACGAAATTAGGTATGCTCACTAAATTATTAAAATATTCTACTCTCCAATATGAAAGGAAATTAAAAATAACTAAATACCCTACAATAATAAAAAGAATTGATTGAACTCAATAACTCTACAATATTGTGAAAGTTCACTAACAAGTGAAAGTTCATTAACAAGCCCAAGCTAATAGTGCATTTTGTTTCAACAACTAATGTTGTGCATCATACTAAATAAAATTTCCCCGAAGTAGAACATAATATGTTTGCATTTCAATTGATTAATGTTGCTTTGATCACGTACCACATGATGTAAAGCCATATTAAAATTGAAAATAATTCAAGGAACCTGTAGTAGTTTTATGACACAACCATGGTTTATAAAACTTTAAGAAGGTAAATTTTTACTTGAAATTATTTAGAATTTTGCTTCTATGTTTCAAAAACTTTAAGCAAAAGTGTTTGAAGATCGTTATAGTGTTGGTTGAATTAAAAGGTCAAAAAACTGAAAGTGCAACAATTATTTTGAAGTTTAAATTTAATCAAAGTAAAATATTTCTTGAAATTATTTACAATTTTGTTTCTATGCTTGAAATACATCACGAAAACCATTTCAACATCACCTTAGTTTTGCATAATTAAAACCTTTAAAAAGTTAAAAGCATGACAACTTCAAATTTGGATTTACTCAATGGTTTGGAGAATTAAGCACATGAAAATTTGTTCTTAATTTTAACAATGTGAATATCTCTAACTCCTCATGGCACCATAGTTTCTAATATTACTTTTTAATGTGCGAAATGATCTCTTCCTTTACATCTCCATGGTCTAACCAGGATAATGCCTCCTTATACCATCTCAATTGATTCAAAAGTGGTTGTGGCTAGACTTTGAAGTTATTTTAGAAATCTTCTTGTTGTCCATGTGGTTTAACCTTTTAATAGTCATGCTCTCAATGAGGAAATGATTTTCTTCCATAAAGAGAGTAGAATAAAATGTTTCCTTTAATTTGGATTTTTTTTTTTAATCTGCTATATCATTTTTCAAAACTTCCTCGATATCCATAATAAACTTTCCAAATTCTAATAATCTTATTCTCAATGACATAATTCTATTTGAACTTGTGTTATGAATTCCAAAATAGATTTGAAATTCCACAAAATATTGTTGGTTGTTATATACCTAATATTATAAATGACTTTTTTAAATTTAATTTTCATGATTTCATTTTGTGAATATTAACAATCATACTCAAATCTTAGAAAATTCTTAAATGTATATAAAGATAGAATATTTTCCTCAATTTAAAAGGAAAAAATAGTCATTATATTTTAATGAAAAAGTATTATCGAATAAATAAATAATTTGAAAATATATTAGAATCATATTCTCATTAATTGTTTTTCCTTTTTCTTTTAAAATAGTTTAATTAAATTTTCTTAAAATTTATATTTTCAAAAATTAGATAAAAAATGCCCAGTATTTTATATTTTAAAATTAAATTACAAATTTTAAAAGTATAAAAATTATTAAAATGGTATGTAAAAATTTGACAAATATTTTAAATTAAACCATAATTATATTATTATTGTTAATTTTTAATTTATATATACAAAATATTTAATTATTTTAAATTAAAAGATTTAAACTTGAAATCTTTAATCTTAATCTAATATCCCATTACTTTTTAATTTATATATTATTAAATAAAAAAAAATTATTTTACTTATATTTTTTAAACACACCCCAATCACAAACACAAATATTTAAAAATAATAATTATATAACAGTTGATACATGTTTGAGTTAAAGATACAATAAATACTAATATTTATAAAATATATTACTATATATTAAAATAAATTATAAAAGTAAATTTATGTAAGTAACAATTGTTTTTATCTCAAATTAGTTTTTACATGTTTGAGTTAAAGATACAACAACATACTAATTTTGGTCTTGAAAATAATTGTAGAAGAGCAAACGTCTTAATGTGGGATAGAAAGAAGTTCATCTTTGAAACTTTAGTCACTCCGGTTATCTTATATGGATGTGAGGTTTGGGGTTCTAGAATCTTTAGAGAATCCTGGAAAAAAAGATTGAACAAATTCAGAATCCCTCTTTGAAACTTTAGTCACTCTGGTTATCTTATATGGATGCGAGGTTTGGGGTTGTAGAATCTCTAGAGAATCCTGGAAAAAAAGATTGAACAAATTCAGAATCGTTTTATAATGTATAACCTCAAAATTAAAAGCAACACACCCTATCCTATTCTCCTTATAGAAGTGGGTCTTTCCCTTATCGAGAGCCTAGCTATGACTAGGCTTCTGTTGTACAAGCACAAACTCAATAACATAGGAGACCATAGACTTCCTAAGCTAGCTTTAAATTCCAGCCAAAACCACCTAATGCTCAAACGAGGTTGGTATAAAGACACCAAGGCCTGGTTAAACCATTGGGAGATCCACGAGAATGTTGCATTGCAAAAGATTAATAACATTAAAAATATTGTTACTTCTAAGTTCAAAGAAAAAAATGTGGCGTGATAAAGATTTAGCAGCTAAAAGAAAATTAAGATATTATAAGGAGGTCATCAACCCCACCCTAGAAGATCAAAAGTATCTCTTTGTTTTAACTAGCTCAAAGAAGAAAATTAATATAGGCAAGATTAGAAAGAACTCTCATGAGCTCCATAGTGAAACGGGTTGTTGGGCAATTCCTAAAACACCATGGATGGAAAGGTTCTGCCATCTCTGTGAGAATACGAACATCGAGGATGAAAATCACTTCCTGTTAGAGTGCCCGACATACAACCACACTAGATCTCAGTTTCAAAATCTTTGTTGCAATATTGACCTTCCGCAATATTGACCTTCCTAACCTTTTACGTTGTCAAAATTGCAGTAAGTTTGGGAGACTTCTCTCTAAGCTTTTTGAGTATAGAAATAAAATCTTAAATTAAACTAAATAATTCGTTTCTGTAGGTTCAATAGATCAAAGTTTGGTCTCAGTTCACATTAACCATCATCATCATCAATATTTATAAAATATATTACTATATATTAAATAAATATTCTAAAAGTAAACTTACATAAATACCAATTATTTTTATTTTACATTTAGTTTTTAAATGGTGTGAAATTGACAAAAAAAAATAAAATAACTCTACTTGATGTAACAAAATTAAAATATAGAATAAATCATATTAAATATAATATTTTTTTTCTATATAAATATTTGAATATTAAAAAGCATACTTATTTAAATCTATAATTTAAAAATATTAATATTTTTATTATTATTATTAAACCGTTTAAAATATATACATTAATATAACAAAATCAATAAGTTAACGCGCAGAGCAAGTTCACGAAATTTAAAAAAAATAAAAAATTAGACGCGGGGGCAGAAGCCCAAAGCAAGTTTATGAAATTTTAACAAATTCAAAAAGTTACATGCGGGAGGAATGTGTTAGAGCAAGTTTATGAAATTTTAAAAATTCAAAAAGTTACGCGGGAGGAACGCGCTAGTTGTATCATTGAAGTGTGGATGTACCATTTCCTTTCAGTGTCAGTATTCTCCACTGATTACGAGGCACGAAGTGCAGCTGGACGGACGGGAAGGTAAGTCGGAGTGATACGCCGGAAACGGCGACCGCACAATCGTCGAGGAATACTAACCTAAAGGAAATTAGAAAAATCGAAAAATCCGATTGCATCGCGATGTCCATGGACAATGGGGGCATGTATGACATACATATCGATGTCACATCATCTTGGAGAAGTCGCAATATAGACCACTCCCATAACTACCGCTGGTTGACAACTAATTATAAGACCTTCTATATTTTTAATATTAATTAAAAATCCCATCTCGGCTTTCAAATCCAGAAAACGTACACATAAAGATGCACGAGTGGCCCACGATCGACGTAGACACCCAGGTCCCACCATCGACAAATCTAGAAGTCGCCATTTTAACTGCATACCAAATTTGGAGGTTCTATCTAACGACACCGTAGTTATTTGACAACAACACTTAATTTGGAGAAAGATTTAATGGGTATTGCCTCATTGCCCATCCATTCATTCAATTTTATTAATTCTGCAGCTAACGTCAGATGACGCTCACCCGAATAAAATGATAGAAGCAAAGCACGTGTATTAGAGAGTAGTCTGAGGAGGTGACGTATTTCTGTAGTATTTTGAAAAGATTTTGGAGAGACTTTTGGAAATTAATCAAAAGAATAGAAGCAAAGCACGTGTGTCAGAGAGTTGTTTAAGGAGGTGACGCATTTTTGGCGTTATTTTGAAGATATACGGGAGAGATTTTTGGAAATTCGAGATTTAGTAATCAAGATTTTGGATATGGAAAAGATTTTAATAATATTGAGTCTATTTGTATTGTACCCAAAAAAAATTCAAATACTCCCACAATTAAATTTCCTAAAAATATTCTCACCAAATTTAAATAAAAAATTAATAATCAAAACAAAGTTGTCGCCTCATTGCACAACACCCGTGTCTTATATAGTTTTCAGCGTTTCAATGAGCGAAGACAGTTGCTTGTCTTCCAGTGATGGATACTTCGTGAAAAAAATTAAATAATACCCAAAACTATATCTCATCTCTCTTCTTAGTTATCTATTATTATTCTTAACTTTTTATTTCAAATATTTATATCAGTTATACTTTTCAAAGAACTTATATGTTAACCTATATTATTTTATATCTAAATATTTTTATAACGCTTAAAATTATAGTCAATCTTACTATTAATTTAAAATTACAATAAAAATATCATTAGTTTAAATATATAATAGAATATATATATTTATTAATATAATTCTTTAATTATTTTATATTTTAATAGATTTTTTAGATTTTCAAGATTTACATGGAAGATAGCACAAGTTTTAAACCCAAGATTTTTAGTTTGGTTGTTGAGATTTTCTGTTTGGAGTAAACTAGGCAAAAATCTCTGTATGTGACAACAATAGAAATTCACTTCCTAGATTAGCTCCAGGTTGTTGGGAGATGATTAATGCCTCCTATATTTGATGTGAGTGATTTAATGAGGTTGTTAGATTCTCTAACCATTCTGATGTTTGCTATGAGGGTGAGAGTTTTGTGAGGATTTATTATGTAATCTCCTGTTTGATTAATAAATTGCGGATGCCTAGGTTGTGTGGACGTAGCCCAGAATGGTTGGGTGAACCACGTTAAATTCTTGTGTCTTTTGTGCATGATTGATCTGATGTGTATTTTTGTTTAATTTAACTGAGCATCTGATCTCCAACATTGGTGAGACTTCATTCCACAACCATCACCAATTGAACTATCATAAACAGATAAAAAAAATTTCCGAAAACATATATTATTTATATTTTTTCATATTATACATAAATTTAGCCTTATCTATTTTTTCATGACATATTATTTTATAAATATGTATATTTATATGATAAAAATAATCTAAAATATACCTTTTTATATTATAAAAATAATATGAAGTAATACATTGATTTTTTAAAATCTAATTATTTTCAATTAGAAAAAATATTTTAAAATTTAATTATATTTTTATTAAAAAAAAAATTAAATATCTAACTTGGCTTGTAAATTTTAGTCACTTACCAATAGTCAAATACTAAGAACGGTGCCATGCAAACGGGTCTTTTCACTGCCCACCCATGTGTGGGATTTTGTTCGTAAGTTGAAGGACATGAATTAAATGAAATTCTGAGCCCGAGTACAAACTTCTCATTCTACAACGCATCAGATTATTAAAAATAAATAAGCATTTAATATAGAATTAGGAAAACTAATGATTAACATATTATTAAAAATGAATGAGCATTTAATATAGAATTAGGAAAACTAATTATTTATATTTTTAACATATGTAGTGGGCAACCTCTGCAAGTTTAGGAAACCACTTTTTGTACAATAGCCTATTCTATGTTTTAATACTTGAATTTGAATATACAATATGTACAAATATTTTGTGTTAAAATTTTTTAACAGCAACGATTCTATATGTGGAATTAAAGAATCTAAAAATGAAATTTCAATGCCCAGGATTACCTCTAGCCATTGATAACACTCTTGCTGCAAACCACAGTCCACTTGCTTTATTTACTGAAACAACACTCGAGCTTCAATCCAAGCAAAAAGAAAAATCACAGAAAATCTAAAGGCACTTCCAAGCTCTGCTCTCTCAGCTAGATGGTGTAAACAACTAAAGGGGATTGAGATGCTAGCTTGGGGACCAAACAGATGAATTTATAGCCAAGCTTCCATCAAGCTTCTAATGGCTATGTGTCAAGTGTTCCACAGATCAAGGTAGAGAACTCCAGATGGAGTAATTGACCACTTCAGAAGCTCCAACTAGAAAATTAATTAACTGCAGTTGATTTCCTTAATTTAAGGAAATTACTGCAGTTGGTTTCCAGAAATTAAGAAAAGACTGCAGTTTAGTTCCATAACTGTAGGTTACAGTTGGAAAAAATTAATGGAGCTTAACATTCTCCCACTTGGTCCATACTTCCAAACTTCATGTCTCAACTTAAAAACCATTGACAATCTGTAATAAGTAATAGATACATGAATCATGGCGATAAGTCCTCTAATGATGAGTATTATCTTCCATGTATTACTATGTATTTATTCAATTTCTTAATGAATAAACCTTATGTTTATTCTTGGTCCTTCTTAAATGAATTTTCTCAAATCAACTTAAGGTGCACATAAATATGAGAAAAAAACATCACAATAATTAAGAATTTCATTAAAATAGCATTGTCCATACAATGAGAAACTACATAATGGAACCAAGT
>APFE030465915.1:40195-109102 GCA_000404065.3 Pinus taeda
TGCAGGACCTCTCAACAGTTGACTTGAGGACAAGTCAAACATTCAACAAGGGAGAGGCTTATAGCAAGCTTTTAGCTGTTACAACTAAAGGATTGTGTTGTCCACTTTGAACCTGAAGCAAATATGTTGCAGCAGAACCAGAAGGGACCTGAGTTGAAACATCATTACAGAGGGACCTGAAGCAAACTTGTTGCAGCAGAACCAGATTAGAGCTGACACAATCTACCAGAAGCATTGCAGAGGGACCTGAGAAGAAAATATTGCAGAGGGACCTGAAGCAAACTAGTTGCAGCAGATCAAATCATACCAGAATCATTGCAGAGGGACCTGAAAGCAAGATATTATTCAAAGGGACCTGAACAATTCGAGCAAGGAAATATAGTGAACAAGAAGCAGTAATAATAAAAAAGTCTACTTTTCATCTATCCAACACATTTTGGATTTCACTCCACCTGTGCAAACAGCATCCAACATTTCACCTGTACAAACAACAGCAAGGGAGTATATTCATACGCCATTTTTTTGCTTGAATTTCAAATTTTTTTAGAAACTTCTAGTTTTGATTTCAATTGAAGTTAGTATCTGCCAATATTCATTGATATTCATTCCCCAATATACCCTACATTCCCTATTCACATTTCATTTCATTCACATAAAATTTCCCTAGGTATTTGTCCTTAAACGCAAAAAGATCAAACTGGGACCACTCTTTTACCTGCACATGAACTCAGAGCATTAGAATGGTTATAATTTTAAAACATGACCCCAATGGTCATTTTTAAAATTATAAAAGCTATGTTATAAAGTATGCGCTAAAGTATAAAACATGAAACATGAACATTATAGGTTATAAGGCGCATATATCAATGGCAATGGTAATATAAAGTGCGCATATATCAAAAGAAAAGGGTTATAAAAAGAATTGAGACATATCTATATACCCTAAAGCGCATATCCAAACAACGAATAGCATATAACATAGTCATACAAGGGACCGCGGGCGCAATGTAAGGGTGATATAAGGGAGGCCGTGGCATTCAACGGTATGGTAAGTGAAACTATGGCGTATGTCTATATATATTGCAACATATATCAAATGCACATTCCAATACGATAGTAAAGGAGAAATAAGACATAAACAAAGATATAACCAAAACTATGATTGCGCATGCAAAGGTTATGAATACATCGTATGGAATGGAGGAAATAAGTTTACGGCATAATCACACACGCCATATGATAATAACCACACAGTGGTGCTACAGCCAGGTATATGAGTGATAATAATCAAGTTATATCATTATCATGAAGGGTATGGAGGCGGCCGTAATACAACAATACAGCAGCATATGCACCACGCAGCCCAACAGCTCATCACGTAATACGGTAGGTGACACGGTGTTATACCAGTCAGAGGATATTGGTTGATGGAAACGGCAGACCATGAGTAATTCAAACAACCATACGACCATCCTCATTGATCAGTCGGGAGACTGAGTCAATGAGGACGGCCAGCTGCCAACGTCTACCAACAATGAACCGCAGGGTATACGGAGAAACGGTCATGAAATAACCATCCCTGCGTTGATTCAAACCACCATTTCTTCATTGCCGAGAGCTCAGAGAGTCGGTTTGATACCAAGCAAAAGGCGGAAGGAGAACTGAGAAGTGATTTTAAAGAAGAAGTCTGGAGAGAGCCGAGCGTTGGGAGGTAAGAATTTGAATATTTTCCGCTCGGCGACTGTAGATAAGCATGAGTTCGTATTACTCACAGGGTTTTTTGACACCAGTTTGACTGCCCGAGAAAGAAGAGATTCGGAGCTTTGTTTTTGCATCCACGTGGCCAGTGACAGCCAGGTAACTGCAAAACCGGGATAACTCACAGTCCATAACACGTAGAAAAAGATTGAATCAATTTAATGCATAAGATTTGGCATGAAAACCATAATAGTCAGCCAACATTTAAGTTGCATGCATCATACAAGGAGAAATCAAATGCATCCAACGCGGAGAGGTAGTTTAAATGACTGAGCGAGAGGGTTGTTGTATATATAAACACTGTTGTTTGAACTATAGTTGCATCTATTTGTTTGCCGAGAGCCGCCAAGCCTTCAAATGCATATGTATACGTTTTCAATATGCGCCATTGTCATCGGCTGTCAAACAAAGTTATGAGGGTTTGTGAATACGTGGTTGCACCGATCAGGATATTGACATATGCATTAAACTGAGATTTTAAAAGAGCTGTGGTATTTATATATGAGTTGTAACAGCTGCATGCCGTGGGTATGTCACAAAGGAACAGGGGAATGCTGTAGTTGCATGTCAAAACAAGTTTTCAAACCGTGTTCATGCTTCACTGTACGCATATATTCATATGTTTTGTGCCATTAAAATGCATAAGATTGTCTGCATATTTGTTGTGTTGACTGCAAATCTTATTTGAAATCGACTTTGCATTGTTTTGTGCCAAAAGGCCGAGGGTTCATTGACTGTGTTTCTTTAAAAAAATTTGGTTGCCATTTGTTTTGAGCAGTAAGAATATGAGGCCGAGCGTATGTGAATATCCGTCTAGGCTCAAAACGTTGTCTGCAGTTGTTATATACAGGGATATTTTTGTGAAATGATGAGAGGGTTTAAGCCAAGAGCAAGTTGCTTATATACACAGTCATGTTTTTTTAAAAAAAAATTTTAAAGGCCAGTGCAATTTGCATTAAATACAGTCAATATTAGTTGAATTTTTGAGGGGCCGAGAGCAATTGTTGCATTATACAGTCATGTTTTCCATTGTGAATAAACAAGGAATGTTTGAGGAACTGTTAAGAGGTCAAGAGCAAAATTTTTCATTGTGAATACACAGAGAATGTTTGAGGAAGCTGAGAGCAATTTTTTTTCTTATGTTTTTATTTAAATACACAGTAACACATGTTATTTTGATTGGGAAAACATGGTTAATTCTATATGTGTATTTATTGTTTAAAAACAACATACAGAGGACAGTGTATTGATAATGGATATTCAGGTGTTGTGTGCCTTGAAACAGGGGTTTGAAACAGGTTTATACAGAGGGAAGACAGCAGAGACTTAAAGTTGAATCAAAGAGGGCAGGTAAGCCTTGTTGCTTCTACAATTTCATTTAAAAACAATAATCATTCTCCTTGTCAAAATGAAATTAGTAACAGCTGAGGATTACATTTATTGGTTCACAGAAATTATGACAAACCGGGTAGAACCCAGATTTCACATAGAGAATTGGGGAAAAGAAACAGTAGAAAAATTATATCAGTCGGGCATGATAGGATTTCTCCAGAAGTTCAATGGACATTCTGAGCAAATAACAAAAGATTTCATCAATAACTTCAGCCAAGATCGAATTCAAGTAGGAGAAGTCAGTATCCCTGTAACTCAAGAGTTCTTAGCCCAAGCCTTAGAGTTGCCTATGATAGGAGAAAAATATCATAAGGGTTTGCATTTCAAGGAGAAAGCATGGAATTTCTTCCTTGAAAAGAACAGGAAAGGCACCTTTGATAGAGCTAAGGGGATACCCCGTGAATGGTTCAATGAACCATGGGGAGAACTAGTTATGATTATTCAGAAATTTTTGACTTGTGACCGACAGTATAGCATTGCTCATCTATACCATGTTAGATTGCTGCAGCACATAAAGGGAGATGGTAGAATAAACTTGCCATATTTTCTATATAAAAGTCTTGTCAAAATGATTGAAACTGTGAAACAGGAGCATAAGCCAAAGGCAACACAGGTATATCATCAGGGGTTAATTAAAATCTTGGTAGAATATCAGGTGAAAGCAAAGGGGTTAGACTGGAAGGAATTTATGCATAAAAATCATTTTACTGAACATTTTGTTGATTTACAAGACAAAGTAGAGCAAGAAGATAGAAGCATGATGAACTCTCCCCTCTATCCTAGAACCAGAGCAAGAAATCTAGCCATGCATGAGATTGATACATCTATTATGTCTGTTCCTAGGACTAGGAATTCTGTTGATTTTGAAAAGGAGGTAGAAGCATATTCTCCTAGGAAACCAGAAGAACAGGATATAGCACAAGAACCCCTTGAGAGAGATTCCATATTTGATAATGATGCAGGAGAATCATTGATGAAAACTACCCAAGATTTTGAAAAAGAACTGAATTTGGCCAAGATACAAGACTTAACAGATCAGCTTGAAATAAGTAAAATTGTTGAGAAGCAATTGAAATCAGAGAATAAGGCACAGAAAAAAGACAATGCAAAGTTAATAAAAACAAATGACAAATTATAGGAAGAAATAAGCAGGTTGAAAAGGAGAAATGAATTGCTTTCCACACAAGCATTCAAGTGGTTGAAAGACAAAAACATGTGGCAAGCTAAGTATGAAAAACAAAAGGTTAAGGCAGCAATGTTAAAGGCAAGGCAGGAATCAGATTTTGATTGTTTAAACAGGGAACCAGCAGTAGGCACAACATCTACTTCAGAGGGCAGAAGGTCCAAGAGAAACAAGCAAGCATGGGGACATGCTTGATCATAAGCATGGGAGAGATGTTGGGCCTCAGTTTTGATCTTATTTTGCTTTGAGAAACTTACCTAGCTATCCATTTATCCTTCATTTTCACTTCATCCATTTCATTTTAATGAATATTTGGTGTCTAAACAGGTATTTAACTTTAATTAATCAATTTCTAAAGTTTTTATTAAAGTTTGAGTTTAAATGCAATTTTGGCAGTTTTAAGAAATTCCCGTAATCACTTCATGGTTGATATGGATGCAGGCCACTTCAGCACGAATGGGATGCATGAATAGGAGGCTTGGGAACTAGGACCAAGCCACCTATGCTTGGTTTCAGCAGAACGAGTTTTATTATGCCTTTTTGGAGCTAGTCAATCATGACTAGTCATCCAGAAATCCCATTTAAATAGGGTTGTTTTAGGATCCCTTGATATTAGTCATATTTCTTGGGATGAGGGAGTTGGATTCGACTTGGATAGGTGGATTGGGATAGATATGTTTGTTAGAGTGATTTCAGATCAGTTGGTTTCATGGATTCATTATTTAAGAGCCACACTTTGATGGCTCAACACACTGGACATTTGATACTTTTATGCTGTAATATTTTTGGTTTGAAGACTTAAGTTGGAGACTTATGTTACTTTCATTTCGCTGATCAATACATGGATGTTTGACTGATATAAAGCTTCTGATATCATCTTCATAAGTGTGCAAGGCAAGGGTGGAGGGCCCCCACACCAAGCTAAGTACACTTCCAAGTTAGACTAGTTTTATTTCATTGCAAATCTGGTTGATGATAGCTTTAGTTTTTCAAAGTCTTATTTCAGATTGCATCATGGTTATGAATAGTGATTGATTTCATTTTTTAATGGTTTATTCATCATCTAATTGAGTTGGCAAGCAAGTGCTCAAGTTGGGCATTCTCTCTATGAAATGGTGAATTAGATTTAGTCTCTTTTATTTACATGCAAACAGTTTGTTTCCATTTAGATTTATATCTTGAGATGAATGAGTTATTATGGAAAACTTTGAATGTCTCTTAAGTTAAGAGCCTTTTTCATGTATGATTTATGCATCTTTAGTCTTTGAGTATAATCTCTAATTCATTAAAGTCATAACTGAGGTGAGAGCAGATTTCTTGAGTCAAGAACTCTTTCAATGTTTCCTCTTTTAAGCTGATTGAATCAAGAGTTTTAGGATATATTTTCCCTTAGTTTTAATCATTTATCTTTCAAAGTTTTGTTATACTTGATCTTCACAAATAGTGGATTTGCCTCTAAGTTTCACAAACCCGGATTGATAATAAATACTTGCGTTAATTTAGTCACATAAATTAGCTCAACACAAGGACATCAAAATATGATGGCAACAACACACAACAAGAAACATCATGAACGTCAATTGAATGCATCATACCGAATGCAAAAAATGCAAGAGGAAGGTTGTTAACAACATGAAGGCAAAACAAAGTTGCAAGCTCAAGTAGATCCACTGATGATGAAAGCAACTTTGGAGAATTATGCTATGAAGTGACGGTGCAATCGTGCGAAGATAGAGAACGTAACAAAGAAGGAGTTGCATGTGATGAGGCAACAACTTAAGGAAGAACATGAAGCTACACATACAAGAGAATGAGTTGCAAGAGGAATAGGAAAAATAGAGGGTGCAACATGCGCTCATGGATGAAACTGCACCCATACAAGTTATAGATCCATCCCAGCAGCTGGCATAGAGTAGACATGGTGAGCATTGTTGTTGATCGCATGCAAGGGATTCAGCGACATGCATATCATTGTGCGCACGCATACGATCCAACTAATTCAGCACACTCACCAAGGCGAAGACTAGAAACAAGTCTTACTAGAGCTAAGAATGTAGTTGACAATTGATGCACATGACCACTAGGACACACTGGAAGATCAACATAGACACTATGCATAAGTATGTTTTTGGTTTGGCTGTACCAAGAATAACATGTGCATGTTAGCAGATGAGTTGGATGAAGGAACCACACCAATGCACTTCGATGTAGCAGAGGAAAGAGGCTTCAGCAAGATGTCACCATGCGGTGCATCCAAACCATCGTGGGTGACCAAGCTTGGCATCATCTCACCATCTTCACCATCGTAAGCATCCCCAAAGAGTTAGTCTCGCTACAACTGACTGAGTGTCAATGATGTCTTGCATGTTTTGCTCAAGTCATTTTGTCTCACATGAGCACATGTCCATTGCAATGTAACGTCATGTCAAGTGGAAGTTCAAGTGTCAATTGTCATAGAGTATATGAACAATCATGAGTGTAGATGAACTATCACAAAGGGAAATTTTCAGGGTCACCCCACCCTTTTCTATAAATAAAAATTCATAACTCATTGTAAAGGCTTTTTGTCAGCCAAGCTTCGATAGGAGTATCTTACAGAGAGCTTGGAGAGTATAGCAATGCAGCTTGGCTTCTCCACTGCACAATGCTAGTACTCTCTTTGGAGGAGCAGGTGGTTGTGGATGTAACGTTCCACTATTGGAAGTAATGGTTGGACATGGATGTATTGTATGACTAGAACTTACACTTAATACAACAAATCCAACATGTTTCATGCATATGTTGTATTGTATTCTATGTTATCTAGTTTACTCTAAATGATATATGTATTTGTTTGCTTACACATGCATGTATGGACTATTCTATATATGTACAAATCTTTCTCAAATGTGTTGTTACTTTAATAATCACTTTGGATTTCTCGCTAACTTTCTTTCTAGCTTGTGATGTATCTTCGCTCGTGTGTTCCCTTCCAAGCTGCATACTATTATAGGTTTCCATGGGGCACTATCATCTTAACCCCAATGTGTTAGAACCTCTCATGCACCTTCCTTGTATCATTATAGTTGTCACACCCTTGCTACCAATAGAATTATCTTACTTGCCTCTATGTGAAATCGTGGTCAAGGCATTACCATACTACTGACTACTATTTGTCTGAGGTCTAATAGGAACTTCTTACTCAGGAGATCCCCTTACATGTTGGCAAGTCCAGTACCATCAACATTTTGGCACTAAAAGGAAGGCCATATGACAAGCTGAGTCCTCACATCTGTTTCGAATCTCTACACATCTATCATGACTAACTACCAAGTTTCTCTTCCGAAATGCATGTCTTATGGAAATGATTTCACTATCTCTGAAAAGCTCTCGGATAACTTGTCTCATAAAAAATTTGATCGTGGAGGCTACAGAGACTTTCTTAGGTCTACAGTCGATGTTGTAGGCTCATGCGAAAGACATGGATTCTTTGAAGAATACACGAGATGTGCATTGTTCGTCTACATGCTTTGAGGGCACCGAATGCACTAGTGTGCCATGTTGCCCGAAAAATATATTCATTCTCTTGCTCATCTGGTCGCAGAGATAGATCGTGCTTTAAATCACTTTGATAATAAACCACTCAACAAAGAAATTATGAAATTACGAAAAGAACCTCATCAATCTATTGAACAGTTTCACACATGCTTTTGTAATCTTACATATCAATTCCCAGAAGATGATATTGATTGAGAATTTATCGATGGGAGATTTGAGTATCTTCTTACATATCTAAAAATCCATAATTATTGAAATAACTTGAATCCTGCTCATACTCTGGTGATCGAACTGCGCAATCATGAGCAGGCACAGTCACTATCACAAGTGATTTTCTGCCTTCACCTCATAAAAGAGTTCTACCACCGCAGAGTGATGTGGGAGATCATGCACATACCTCTTTTGAACTGTCACATCCTCCCACCCCACATGCTCCTGGTATTTGTGCAGATTGGCTTGCAATCCAGTTGGTTCTCATGTGGATTCATTCCCTCAAACTCCATCCTCGAATTTTGTTGATCTTGCAGATTGTATTGTTTCATATTCTTCCATTCTAGACTCCTTACTAGTCGTGAACGAGGATTAAGTTGTCGACAAAGTTGGTGTTATGCAACCAACGTGCGCCATCATTCATGATGAGTGTGTGTAGGAATCTGAAGAAGAACCCATGGGGAAGGATGGCTCCCTTCTAACCATGCTTCATCTACTTCATCCTGACATCCCTTGTGATTCTGCCACTGTTGATTTCCCCTGTGAAAAGCCATTTCTGGATGTTTATACTTCTAAACAATCACAAGACACATCGGATGTCAGTTTATCATCAAAGTGTGGAGAGGACAAATCTTCCTCCAGAAATCCATCCAATCTGTCATCTGTCATTTTAGAAAACATAGAGGGTGATCATCTTTGCTTCTCATCTACCCCTCTACATGATTCATCAAATCATGACAATGCCGACCAACATCCTGAAGTTTCTGATCTTGGTTGTTGTGATCTATCCACTTCATCATCCGGTCATGATGTTGATTCAATCATTGTTAATTTTTCCAAGACATTGGTTTATGATGATCTATCTATAAACAAAGTTGAAAACCCCAAAACCATCGAGGCACTTCAGCCCTAGCTTATGGTTATGTCAGGCACTCTCTGTCCTCAAGTTCGTTTCGCTTTCGATCAAGAAATTGTTGAAACACTCAAGGCTCCTCATCACTCTCTGCTTTGCATTGAACATCAACCAAACACATAGATTTTTCTTCCTCCACTTGAACTACATGATCCCATCGCTCATGCATTTGAGGAATCTTAGATAGGAAGCACACATGCACAACATAATTGGTCTACCTTTCTCACATTTTCTTGCATGTCACATTCAACAAAATGCATACACTCAATGTCTGCACGTAGTGTAGTAGAGTACCATGGAAGCTCCACAGAATGCATGCCATGCACTTTCACTCATCTTTGTTTTATGGTTTCTTGTAAGCTCAGAGTATGTTTGTCTTCACTGTTACATTCTTGTTATTTGCTGGTTCGCATAATTGTCTTGTTCTTGAACCATGCCTTCACAAACATGCATCAACCAATGTGCCAGTGGCTGCATTGGAAGTATCACTTCATGTGCTATGACCCATGCACCATTAGTGTATGAGTAGGAGTAGTGTTTGCTTTCAGTTGTTTTATTGCATGTTTTTTTCTTGCTTGCTTTGTCTGCTTGTTTGTTTGCTTTCTTGTTTGCTTACTCATTTTTTTTCTTTTGCTTCTTCTCTTTCTTTACTTTGTTGTTTGTTAGTTTTCTTGTTTCTTTCATAGGATAGTTTCGCATGAAACCATGTATGAATCTTGAAACAAGTTGGGTAAAGTATAAGAGCCCTTGTGCTAATATCAATACTTGGTTATCTGTCATCCTGCCTCTATATCAAGAACTTGTTACCTTTAGTCCATGATAAACTTCTGGAAAATATATACTCTTCGAAGTGAACCTTGGTGAAAACACAACACTTGCACGCTAACTAGCATCACCTACTCTAGTTGGTTATTTTTGGGTTAATCCTTGTCAACTTAGTCAACTAGAGTAAGGTGAGAGGGAAAACCTTAACAGGAATGTCAGAGGTATAATAAACTACTTCTCTGTAGGAACAAACTATTCTGCTGTCAATAAGTTGGGATCCCTCTTCTGCTTCTAAAATGAATGTGTTATACATAGTTACGAAAATGAAAAAATGAAAAAGTGAAAAAAGATTGAAAAAATGAAAATGAATAAGCCGAAAGAAGAGAAAGGCTTCCAACACAAATAGGTGATGTAAGTAACTCCACCAGCGTACTGACCAGGCTCGCTAGTAGCAGAGCCATGTTTGTGTTCCTATGTGACTCTGTCAAGGTACTATCTAGGCCTGCTATCAGCGGAGCAACACTAGAGATGAAACTAAAACTCTGACGATTATATTTCTTGTGCACCCATATAACCTTCAACCCCAATCGAAACAACTATGTTGACTTGGCTTGAAATGTGTGTCAATCGACCAAGAGCTTTCAAGATGCTACATCTTACAATAAAGCAAGGGAGGAAACCAAGCTGAACTAAGAAATGAATAATACCTTCAGAGGTGTTAGACTTGTTTTTTAAAACAAGGTCCATTCAGAGAGATTGAGTTCTACCAGTGTGTCGCCAAGTGTTGTAGTGGCTACAACCACCCTCCAAAATTTTTCCTCAGCTTCATTTTGGAGCCTTTGTACTAAGATTTCACAACAACATATCTTGCTTCATTAAGTACAAAAGCTTCACTGTTTTTCTTGCACAAAGGCAACCTGTCAATCATCGCTTGATGCATTACCCTCACAAGTTGATCACCCAGACTTGGTCCAGCTGCAGGCTAAGTAGCCCCCCAAGAAATTGCGCATTTTCGGAGGTCAACCAACCTTACCTCTAGAAATTACGCAATCCTATCTGGTAGCCTCCTCGGCTCTAGAATTACACAATTCTTCCAGTCAACACTCATAGTGAAAACTGCACAATTTTTCCCAACATATCTGCTCAGCCCAGAATTTGTGCAAATGTAGGCAGCAGTCAACTTCTCTGCCCATAAATTATGCAAATCTCCTAGGCAGCCAGTTGAGATCGTAGCTAGAAATGTGCATTTTCTCCCAGCAGTTGAGTAGCCTCTTGCATGTGTAGCTGAGTTGATCAATACCCTACGGGACCGAGAAAAATAGACTTGCATGCATGGGTTGCTTCTCCCAAGGTAGCATGCAAAGGCATCCCTTGTTTCAGGGACCTGTTTTTGGCAGTTGGAGGTTACATGTAAGGATCATTTCAAAAACCTCTCACCAAGTGTCGCTTCCCCTAGATTTGCGACATATGCATCACAACCTTGATTTTACCCCACACTACAGAGCTCATTCCTCACATCAACCTTGTAGCTCTGACATCCCACATCGCATCTAGGACCTGTCAGCATATTCAACTTAGTTGTTTTGGGGTAAGCTCGCTTTTCATGTCTTTTGTTGCATTTCTGGCGCCTTTTTTGTTTTGCTTCATATAAACGTTTTCTACTTGATTTCAGTGAGCGATTGCTATATTTTTTATACATACTAGCTTGTACTAGCATAGTTTTGGTTTTTGTTAACATCTCACTGTTGTCGCATGCGTCAAACTTTTTTTCACGAATAGTTATCGATTTGGTGACTCGTTGCACCTGCATGCATGTTGTTCAATTTTCTGAATCTGTCATTAACCATTTTCATGCACGATCATTCATTTATACTGACACTCAATATCGCCATGCATTCGCATTCACATTCACTTTCAGTTGCCCATCGGCGAGTCTTGACAGCCTTGGCTCGAAATCTGCCTCACCAAGACAACATTGTGCAACCTTGAGAGGGAAGGCTTTGTATTCCTCTCAAGAAATGCGCAATTTTGTCTAGTGACTATCCTTTAGTCTTGCATTGTGTAATTCTAAGGGACAATGACTGCTAGCCCAGAAAATTGTGTAATGCAATCACTGAGTGTGCAACCATTTCTAGCTGAGATTGCACATTGTGTAATTCTAGAAATCAGCAGCAAGATTGGATTGTGTATTGCACAGTTCCAATCGTTAGTTAGCTTGCTAGCAGCCTAGACTATGCCTTGCACAATCTTGACAGATAGTTTATTGACGTCCCAATGGAAATTACACAACCTTCATGATCAGACACAGAGGTATGTTGCAAGTCGATTCAAGTTCATTTTAGTTTTTGATTGACAGATTGCTTGCCACGAGAGTTGCCATGTCTCTAGGTATTGCAGTTATTCATCTATCTCTCAGTAGTATAGGTACAATGGTTTCAAAGAAAGCAAAGTTGAAGACATCATTCGGAGCACACTTAGAGATGAATTTAATCAAGTGTCTATGGGCTTTCCTACTCATGAAGACATCAAGTTTTTCATAGACAAGGACATCGAGATATGACAACATCAACATAACAACAAGCAACATCATGAAAAATAGTTGAAGGCAACGTACCATATGAAATGAATGGAAGAGGAAGGTTGTTGAAAACATGGAGGTGGAACAAAGTTGCAAGCTCATGAAGATCCACTGATGATGAAAGAAACCTTGGAGACTTATGCTATGAGGTGACAGTGTGATCACACGAAGATAGAGAACGGAACAAAGAAGGAGTTGCAAGTGCTAAAGAAAAAAATGAAGGAAGAACTTGAAGCTGGACAGACAAGTGAATGAGTTGCAGTAGGAACAAGAACACTAGGGGGTGCAAAATGCACTCATGGATGAAACTGCGCCCGTACAAGTTATAGATCCACCCTAGTAGCTAGCACAGAGCAGATATGGTGAGAAGTGTTTTTGATTGCATGAAAGGGATTCAATGGCATGCATGTCATTATGCGAACGCATGTGATCCAGCCCATTCAACACACTCACTAAGGCAAAGACAAGAAGAAATTCCGACTGGAACTGAGCATGTAGTTGATAGTTGATGTGCATGACCACCAACACACACTGCAAGATCAACACGGACACTATGCATTAGTGTGTTTCCAGTTTGGTTGCACCAAGAAGACCATGCACATGCTAGCAAATGAGTTGGATGAAGGAGCCACACCAATGCACCTGGATGCAATGGAGGTAAGAGTTTGCTTCAGCAAGATGTCACCTTGGGGTGCATGCACACCATCATGGATGACCAATCTTGGCATCAACTCACCACCTTCACCATCAAAAGCATGTCAAAGAGTTGGTCTCACCATAACATACTGAGTATCATTGATGTATTGCAGGGCTTGCTCAAGCCATTTTGTCTCACATGAGCACATGTGCATTGCAATGTAATATTGTGTGAAGTGGAAGTTAAATTGTCAACAGTTGGATGTAACATCCATAGAGTAGATGAAGAGTCATGAGGGTAGGTAAACTATCACAAAGGAGAATGTCAAGGGCCACCCAACTCTTTGCTATATATAGAACCTCATAACTCATTGTAAAGGGTTTTTGTTAGTCAAGCTTCGATAGAAGTATCCTAGAGAAAGCTTGGATAGTATTATAACGAGCCTTGGATTCTCCACTACACAGAGCTAGTACATATCTTTGGAGGAGTAGGTAGTTGTGGCTATAACGTTACAGTATTGGAACTAGGGGTTGGACATGGATGTATTGTGTGACTGGAACTTACAATTAATGTAATAGAGCCAGCACGTTTCATCCATATGTTGTATTGTATTCTATGCTATCTAGTTTACTCTAAATGATATATGAATTTATTTGCTTATGCATGCATGTATGGAATATTTTGTATACGAATGTAAGAATATTTCTTAAATGTGATGTTGGTTTAACCATCACTTTGGATTTCTTGCTAACTTTCTTTTCAGCTTGTGATGTATCTTCGCTCGTGTGTTCCCTTCCAAGCTGTGTACTATTACAAGTTTCCAAGGGGTGCACTCATCTCAACCCCTTGTGTGTTAGAAACTCTCATACACCTTCCTTGGCTTGTTGTGGCTATCACACCCTTGCTACCAACAAAGTTATCTTACTTTCCTATGTGTGAAATCGCAGTCAAGGCATTACCATACAACCCACTCCTGGGATTCCTACACCAAACGGTCTGAGCTCTAACTGGGACTTCTTACCGGGGAGATTTACTTACATGTTGCTGGGTCTAGCATTGCCACCCAAATATAGAAAATCAATTACAGTAGGGAGTACTGGTTAAGAGTTCAAGAATCGTGATTTCACCATGACTCTCTATAAAAGGAACATATTTTCCTTCAGGGTATCATCGACCAGAACAAATTCAATATTCACATAAAGAGAGGGAATAGATAGATAACCAAGTGTTCGTGGCTGTACAAGTTCATCTTGGATTTCACCTTGTCTAAGAACCCAAACATGGTTTCATGCAGAGACTAACCTATGGGTGAAAAATAAACAAGAAAAAGAATGAAGCAAGACAAACCAAAAGAAGGTAAGTAAATCAGGGAACAAATAAGAAAAGAAAACACTACTCCTACTCCTAACCTAACTAGAACATAAGCCAACTCACGTGAATTGATATTTCCAATGCAGCCATTAATGTATTGGTTCGCCCATGTAGGCCAAAGCATGATTGAAAAGAAATATATGCAAGTAAACCAACCAACAGGAGAGATGCAACGATGTCAACCAATACGTTCGAATCTTGAATGCATCCACGGAAAAGAAAAAAATGAAAGCACATGAAAGGCACTCTGTGGATGTATGACGGTGTCCTATAACATTGCACATGGAATAAAGGCATGTACACAACTTCAAACTTCACAAATGGGAAAACATAAATAAAGAAGAAAACTTTTGTTTCGCAGCAAATCTTTCTACGTATGAATCCTCCAATACCTAAGCAATAGGATCTTGTGATTCTGGTGGAGGATGTGAAAGCTTTGAAGTAGATTGATTTTCTATGTAAACAAAAAAGTGATGAGGAGACTTGAAAGATTCAACATATTTCTAATCAGAAGTGGAACTAACCTCAAGGCAACGAGAACCTCACATAACCATCAGCTTGGACTGAAGTGCCTCAACAACTTGAGGATTTTTCAATTCAAAATATGGATCATCAAGGACCGGTTGATTAGAAAGATAAAAAATAGACAAATTAGAATCATGATCAGATGAATGAATGAAAATATCACGATAACCATGATAAAAAACTCAAGATGATGGACATCGACATCCTCAGGATGTGACAAATCATAAAGGGGATGATGAAAAATGATAATTTTCACCCTCAATGTTTTCGGAAAGGTAAGATGAGATATTGGATGGATCTGGTTGGACTCAACTAACAAGGGTTAACCGAACATAAAAAATCGATTAGAGTAGGCGATACTAGTTGAGAGTTCAAGCATTGTAATTTGACCATGACTCTCTATAAAAGGAACACATTTTCCTTCAGGGTATCATCGACTAGAAGAAATCAAATATTCACATAAAGAGAGGGAATAGATAGATAACCAAGTGTTGATAGTTGTACAGGTTCATCAAGAATTTCATCTTTCTTGTCTAAGAATAAAAACATGGTTTCATGCAGAAAATAAACTATGGGTGAAAGAAAAACAAGAAAAAGAAAGAAGCAAGACAAAACAAAACAATTTAAGAAAATCAGGGAACAAACAAGAAAAGAAAACACTACTCCTACTCCTAACCTAAGTAGAACATAGGCCAACTTACGTGAAGTGATATTTCCAAAGCAACCATGGATGCATTGGTTGGCCCGTGTAGACCAAAGCACGATTGAAAATAAATATATGTAACTAAACCAGCCAACAAGAAAGATACAACAATGTCAACCAATATGTTTGAAGCTTGAATGCATCTGCGAACAAGAAAAAAATGAAAGCACATGAAAGGCACTCTGCGGATGTATCATGATGTCATATCACATAGTGCATGGAAGACAAGCATATACACACCTTCGAACTTGACAAACGAGCAGACATAAAGAAAGAAGAAAACTTTTTTTCACAATAGTTGTTTCTACGTATGACTCCTCCAATGCCTAAGAAATAGGATCCTATGATTCTGGTGGAGGATGTGAAACTTTGAAATAGATTGGCTTTCAGTGTAAACAACAAAGTTATGAGGAGACTCGAAAGATTTAATAGATTTCTAATTAGAAGTGGAACTAACCTTAAGGCTACGAGAACCTAACATAACCATTAGCTTGGGCTGAAGTGCCTCAACAACTTGAGGAGTTTCCAATTCAAAAGATGGATCATCAAAGACCTGTGGATTAGAAATATTAAAAATAGACAAATCAAAATCATGACCAGATGAATGAATGAAAATATCATGATCCATGACAAAAAACTCAAGATGATGGACATCAACATCCTCATGATCTGACGAATCATAAAGAGGGCATGATAAAAAATGAGAATTTTCACCCTCAATGTTTTCGGAAAGGTAAGATGAGAGATTGGATGGATCTGGAAAGAAAGATTTCTCCTCTCCCTAATCAAAATGAAAGATTGGCATCACACATATTTTGTGAATGATCGGAAGTAGAGAAGACCAGAAATGAATTTTCACAACATGGAATAGAAATGTAAAAACCATGGAAGATGTTAGGATAAAGTGGACAAGGTGTGGATCGAAGGAGATAGTCCTTCACTGCAAATTCTTTTTTATACTCCTACACATACTCATAAAAAATAATAGCGCAGGTTGGATGTTCAACACCAACTCCGTCCATTATTTGATCCTCGTGAACATCATAAGTGAGATATGAGATGGATGAATACAACACCCCAGAATCTAGAGCATGAAAGGGACCAAAGGTTGGAGACTGAGGAGATGAGACCACATGACAACGATCGAACTTTCCAACCAAAATCTGGGCAGAAATCCTGAGCAGGTGGGGTAGGAGGAGATGGTGACACATCAATAGGTGGATTCTTAACTTCTCCCACCTCGACTTGTGGAGCTAAAGTTGACTGATGAGAAGGGGTTAGATGGTCAGTTGGGATAGCAACCTTTTCCATCTCATATTTAAAAGCTCTAACACCAAGGTATGTTGGGAGAGGTTCGAAATTTTGTAACTCATGTGGATTCTTACAAATGTGAACAAGATACTGAAATATTTGATCCAATAATTCCGAGTCAACTTCATCTTTAGGAAATTCATAACAATGATGAAGAAAATGATCATGAAAACCTTGAAGAGATTTTTTAGGTGATTTTTGTAATTTAAAAATTTTTTGGTTGAGAGGTTTGTGGTCATAAAGAATGAAAGTACGGCATAATTCTCTAAATATGTGATCAAAACAATGTGTAGAGGTCACATGCAATGTGTGACACCATTTATTTGTGCGCCCTTCAAACTTGAAAGTGAACAAACCACAGGGAATCATCCAAAGGGACATCATGCATGTCATAGAAGCCAGCAAAGGAAACTATGTGCCTAAACAAGGGATTTTAATTATCACCATTGAACTTAAATTTGCACAAGTCATCTATAATGCTCGTTGGTGCTTCAAAATCAACAACGTGAGAAAAACATGTCAGGGTTATGATTTCCATAGAAGTCATGAAATCTATGTAGAAATTAAAAACACACATCAACGGCTCAACTTGTAATTTGGTCCTCCTTCTAGTGGCAGAAATGTTGACAGTGCTGGACTTGCCAATATTGAGGGGATATCCCCAACATGCTATCCCAACTATACCTCAAACCATTTGGAGCAGGGTTCCCAGCAGTGAGTGGTAGTGTAATGCATTGATTGTGGTAGCACACACAGGTAAGTAAGATAACCTTTGGGTGAGAGCAAGTGTGTGACCTTGCAGAGAGTCAAGTGTGATTCATGAATGTTCTGACACATGGAGAGGAAAACGAAAAATGCCCCTTAGAAACCTCTAATAGTACACAAATTGAAAGGAACACAGGAGTGGAATGACATCAAATTCTAAAATGCAGAATAGTCCAAAAATTAAAGTGATGAGTTAATCCAACAACATCAATTCAACGGGATTCATACAATTACATACAAATTAGTTCATAAGAAATGTGTTATTTAAACAACATACAGTGCTAATGAAATTGGAATAGTCCAACTACAATAAAATCATATGCATGAAAGCGTGTTGGCTTTGTTATTATATTATAAGTGAAAGTTACATCCATACATACATAATTGATGACTACTAGTGCCAATAGTGGAGCATTACAGTCAAGAACATCTACTCCTCTAAATAAATATACTCGCTCTACATTGTGGAGAAGTCAAGGCTCATCACAATACTCCCAAGCCTTTTCTAATCCTAATATTAGCCAAAATCTTGGCTCCCAAAAGCCTATTCTATGAGTTATGAGGTTCTATTTATAAGAAATGGTGCAGTGACCCATGACATTCCCCTTTGTGACTCTTTCACTTTCGTCATGACTCTTCAACTTATTTACAAATAACTCATTACATAACATGATGACCTTTCACATTCCACTAATGAAACTTGGAATTTCACTTGCAAAATATTTACAAATGACATTACATTTTCCACATATACCCATGTGAGACAAAATAGGCTAGAGACATCCTAACAACAAAAAATATTATGACTCCGAAGTTTGGCAAAAGACCAACTTGGCAACCTCCATTTGGTGCTTCTTGGTCACATAATGATGCCAAGCTTGGTAATGCGTGATGATGTCCCCAAACTTCTTGATCGTGTCTTTTTGATAGCATACTCTTTCCTCCATAACATCTTGGTATATCATCTTGGAACCTGTGTCCAAGTCATTTTGAAGCATGTGCAACATGGTGTTGACTATGACCGGGCCACCAATGTACTTCTGCATGTGTGCACTCACCTCCAAGCCTTCCCTAGTGACCTCTCGTGTTAGCTACTCCATGTGCTCATCAATCTCTAGATGGACTTGGTTCTTTGGTTTAGCCTCAGTGAGGGAACCAATTAATGGGATCCTGTACATTCTCACCCTGACATCCAAAATGTTGTATAACTATGCATATGAGGCTTGTATGTTGTTGATGAATGGGGAGAACTACTCATAGTTCTAGATCAACATCTAGACTTTAGTTTTCTCCAAATCTTCTTGTCGCTTCATATTCTTGGCTAAGTGAAGTGGGGTCCCTTTGTACCACATTGCGCACTCGTGTACATGGGTGATGGAAGCATGCATGTTCTTGAGATTTTGAACAAACTCTTTGCTCCATTATTGTAGGCCATGCACACAGACAATTGCTTTATGTATGGTGAAAAATCCTTCTTAGAGTTTCCACATGGTATCCTATAGTGTTGATACTTCAATGAGTATCACTTTACTCACCTCCCCCATTGCAGAAACTGCATTATGTTTTGATTCTTAGAGTTTCTCTACCTCTTGCCTTCCATCTTGTAAGTTGTTTACCATTTGTTCATTATCAGCTATTAGGTAATGAAAATTTGAGCTTGTTTCTCCTACATAGGCCAAGTTGGCTTGGGAAATGGCAGTTCAATGTTTCCTGGTGTCCAACACTATCACCCTTTCTTTGATGAATGTCCTTCTTTGCTTCTAGATGTTCCAACTCTTCAACCTATATGGGCATTGTTTCCTTCGTCATTCCGCCTTGCCTTTGTTCTTCTTCTTGTTTATGCTTCTCTTCCTTTTTTTCCTCTTTTGATATCATTCTTCCTTTAGTTCTTGTTCTTCTTTCTCTGATCTCAGTTCTTCTATATGCAAGCTCTACTTTTATCTCTTCCTCCAATATGTTGTCAGTGTCCTCTACTTCCCTTTTCTTATGTTGCTAAATATGCCTACACGAACATTGAATCTTGTTTCACTCTACAACATTGTTCTCCCTATATTATGTCATCAAATTCCTCTTTCCCCAATATTTTACTAGATTGTTGCCTTCTATTATTTATTTTCGACTCACTGCCATGTTAGTTTTGACTCCTTTCATATGAACAATTGAGTGTCCGCATATATTGGCAAGTTAAATAACACTTGCTAAATTGCTTCACTAGTACTTCTTTTAGTGGTGTGTCTTGGAGTAGCTCTCTTTGGTTCCATGGTATAATACCTGTTAGAGAGAAGTGCATCATGAATGTGGTACCAGTGGGATAGAAAGGACACTTGTGGAAAGAAAACATTATCTCTTACAAATCTATCTTCATAACATTATCAAGCAGAAATCAAGGCATTTACTGAGAGGGATTATCAAATGTTGACTGGTAAGGGTGACTAAATAACTGTGGGTACTACGCACTACACAATCCCAATAGTCCGTGTGGAAGCTTGATTACTGGAACTACACAATGTCTAGTTCACTCTGGGCCAGGGCTTGTGAGAAACTACACATTGCACAGTCTCAGTGGCCAAGCTGGGAGGCTAGCTCCTAGAACTGCATAGTGCACAGTTGGAGACAAGATAGCAAAGGCTCTACACAATTCCAGAATCCAAGGGAGAGTTCTTGAGTTCCTAGATTACGTGGTGCATGCAATTAAGTGTGAGATCTAGGCAAGGGGAGCCCATATTTCCCCATGGGGGGTGGGGGGGTAAAATCGAGCATATCTTAACGATGGTGTGATGCTAAGTGAAGATATGACTAAGTGATGATTCATGCAAGTGAAACAAGTGTAGGAATCAATCAAACTGAAGGAAAATGAAGCAGGTGGAGAGAGTTGTTGCAACAACGACTGTTGGTGCAAAAATGGGAACACTCATGTGACACTTGGTAAAGGAAATCTAAAACTTGAAACAACATGTCCACAAGATAGAACAAGTTAAATTTCCAGTAAAAATTCATAGAAACAAGTGAAACAACACTCTCACCAGCTAGACTACAAAAACTAGCAGAAAAAAGCTGCAAAAGACAATAAAAAGAAAACTCACTTGGAAAAGTGACGATGGTGCTCTGAAGGTTCTTGATCTCCTAGAAGCTACTAGAGCTTGATGATTGAATGTACTAATGAGTTCTAGAGGCATCCATTACATTGAATTGAGAAAAAATGGAATTCGTGGCGTTCATGCCTGAGATTATGGACAAAAGAGAAACTTTGCGGAGGCTTCTAACGATAGTAATGTACCACCTTCAGGAAACTAACAATAGATCCCTACTTCCTTGGGATGCTTCTTTATTTTTTATTTTTTTGGAAAAATACCATGCAATTCCCAAAGAGATTGCGTGGTTCTTCGAAGAACCGGGAAACTCTTTGGTTCATGCACTGTGAAACTTCTGAGCAGAAATGCTTTTGCATAATTTCTAAGTTCAGTGGCTCTGGGATGCCTCTCATGTTCTGCACAATTTTTCAGCCCACTGTTGGTTGTCAGCTAGAGCTACATAATTCTTGAGATCAAGGCTCACTATCACCTTAGACTACGCAATTCTGAGGAGAAAGGCTATATGCCCTCAAGGATTGTGCAGTTCTCTAAGGAAAACCTCAAACTAGAGCAAGGCCATGTCAAGAGATCGGCTTGTGAGTTAGATAGTAAACCAAGTAATAAAACAAAAACCAGGATGCAAAGTATGAGGCAAAATCAAAGCATAAGTACTTGGACCAGTGCAAGATGAGTTGCTATGGTTTAGAATGGATGCTCCAAAAGGAAGCATAGGAAAAATTTTGGAGGGTGGTTGTAGCCACCACAACATAACTCTAGCCAAAAAAACATCAAAAGCAACCCATAAACAAAAAATGTTGATGCTAGGAATTGCTTTTTTTCGGCATAAAATTTTAACAATTTTTTAAAATGGTAGTAAAAGCTAATAAAAGCCAATTTTTTGTGCCAAAAACACCTTGAAAAGAAGTGTTGATGTTGGAATAACATCTTTTTTTTCGAGGTAAATTTTCAACAGTTTTTAGCAATGACATTAAAGATAAAATATCATGACTCCGAAAAACCTTAAAATTTCAACGATTTTTAGGCATCACATTAAAGATAAAATATCACATCTCTTAAAAACCTTAAAATTCCAGCAATTTTCAATCATGGTGTTAAATATAATATACTTATAATTGTTTTCAAGTGTAGCATTAAAGATAAAATATCCAGACTCAAAAAAGCCTTAAAATTTTGACAAATTTTCAACTATGGAATTAAAATCAAAGATCATGACCATGACAAACCTTAATTTTTCAACATATATCAAATAATGCATTATGGAAAAATATTATGACTAAAAGAACTTCAAAAATGAACACCTAAATGAAATAGGCATTATACCAAGAGTAACTTGTTTATTAAATGCTAAAAGTATAATGACTTTAAAATGTTAGCCTAAGACAACTTGACACATTACAACAAAAAATTAAAAATCAAGCATCAAATTTACACGTAATATAGGCAAACTCGACCCACTGTAATGAAAACGTAAAGACCAACCATGAAAGTGATACATTGTGGGGGTGGACTCGATCCATTATAACAAAAACTCTAAATCAACTATAATATTGACATATAATGGGATTGGGTTATTAGTCAATGATCGAAATGGGCCCTATAGGGAAAAAAAAAGAAAACAAAATAATAAATAAATATATTTGATCTAAGACATTTGATCTTGGTCCTGATGATGAACCTCATTCATAGGTTCTAAACATTGACCCTCAATCAATGCTTATGTGATTTATCTGAAAGCTTAAAAAATAAATAAAAAATGAATAATACAAAAGAAAAGAAAAATTAACATCAAAAAACAAAAACAATAAAAAAACTAAAAGTTAAAAAATAATAACAAGTAAATAAAAAATATATTAAAAAAAAAAAATTAAAACTTGACCAAGAAATGAACATATATATATAATATTATAAATATTATATAATATAATATATATACAGGAGAGAGAGAGAGAAATTGTAACAAAAAAACTTCTAAAGAATAATAAAATATAATATAAATTTAAAAAAAAAAATCAAAAAACAACCATTAACTTTTTTCTTTTAAATTAATAAAAAAAACAATAGAAATAAAAAAATATTAGATAATAAAACATTAAAAACATAAAAAGAAAAACATTGGTCACCCTCTGGTTTATGTTGGTAGTCGATTCTGGGAATCAGATTTCTAGCCCTAGGGTTGTTGGGCTGCGTCGCTAGGTAGGGGTAAGAGCTGTGTGCAACTCCACCACCCGCCTACCCCCTCCCCTCACCCAGCCCCATGACCCAGTAGGCCTTAGTCGAGGCAAGGTCATTAGTTAATCCCTACCCAAGGTATGTGGCTTAGACAAGGGGAAAGCTACACTAAGCTCCTCCCCATCCAAGTTTCAACCCCACGGGCCCTGGGTGGGGCATTACCGAGGGTTGTACCCCGCCCGTGCCCCATGGGGCCATGAACTAGGCTAGGAGAGTTTCACATAGTTCCTACGCACCCAAGGTGTGGCCGATGAGCCCTAGGTGGGGCACAACTAACAACAACCCCCTGCCTGGGGTGTGTGGGGTCACATCCTGGGCGAGGGGGAGTTGCATGCAGCTCCCCCTCTGCCATGGTTGTTGTCCCACGAGTCCTAGGTGGGGCTTAATCCATTCTTGGAATGAGCCTTTTCCCCGCCTAGGGCCAAAAAAAAAAAACATATCAGAAATAATAATAAAAATAAAAAAACATTAAAAAAACATTAAAACAATTAAAAAAATGGCAACCCCATGGGCCATGGATGAGACAAGGCAAATTCTTGAAATTGGCTTTTCCCCGTCGAGAACCCATGGGGCTGCTGTTTTTTTTTTCTAATTGTTTTAATGTTTTTATTATTTTTCATATGTTTTATTCTTTATGTTTTGAACTTTTATTTTTAAGTTTTTATCTTTTTAAATGGTGTGTTTTGTTTTTATTTTTACTTTTTTTTAGTTAAAATTTTATCTGAATCATTTTTATGGAAAAATAAATCAAATGTCATCATAAAATTTCACAAAATTTGTTATTTTTCCAACTTTTTTTATTCAAAATTTTCATTAAAACTTGAATTTAACATGTCCTTTTTAGCAAAAAGTTCCTAAAATACGTATATTTTTAATAATAACTATATGCAAAATGTATGGCTATTGTTGCATGTTTAAAATTATTATTTTTTTGCAACAATTATTTTATGTGTGTTAAAGTATTAATAAACACTATATAAATATGGAAAAAAAATTAAACCTCAAAATATTAATGTTATTATTTTTTTGAAATTTTGCAAAAAAAAATTAAAAACTTTATTATAAAAAAGCATTGCAAAGAAAAAGAAAAACCACGTGCTTGAAAATCCCTTAGAAAACAAATATCTTAGGACCAAAAATGAGAATATGAATAAGAAAACTTAAAAAATGGTTAAATAATCAACAATTAAAAAACAATTGCATACTTTGGACATAAAAAAATTTAAAGTGTAAAAAATATGCCTTAAATTTTTTCTTTTGATGTTTTTCAAAATCCACTTGAAAATCACCAACATTTTAAAAAATATATCCACACTTAATACATTAGAAAATTTAAAGTGTCAAAAATAAGCCCTCTATAAAAAGAGGTCGATTTTGTATCAACACTTTTCAAGATCACTATAAAAATCATGAACATTTAAAAAAAGTGTTCATACTTAATACATCAGAAAATTTAAAGTGTCAAAAATATGCTAAAGAAAAGGGTGTATTCTGAATCAACACTTTTCCAAATTGGATGATTGTTTGCTACCTCAAAAAAACAGGTACTCGATACAATTCCCATTTGATAGTTTACATTGTTTACTAGCTTTGTTTCTAATTGACATGGCTCCAGAAAATGCCTTGAGATCGAATGTCAAATCACATATATTAAGGCTTAGTAATATTGGACAACTTCTTCTCCGTATAGTCCATCATGTAGCCCTTATTTTATTTTTAGATGAGATTATATATAAGAAGAGAAATTTATGTTCGTAAATATAATGGATTCATTTATATGGCTCATGTCAATGATTGTCAAAATTTCATTATTTTTCCAGGTCTCAACTCAATCCATGGATAGATATAAGAGAACTTAATGTGTTGTTAGATCACAATTTGATCTTCAACTATACGTAAGAACTTGAATTCTTGAGTGAAAATATGACCGAAATATTCTGCATATGGAGCTTCAATATCTTCAACATTTAGTATTTTGTGATTTTTACTTTGATCAACAATCTGACTTGAGATGCAATCATCATTAGACAAATTTTGAGGTCAAAAATGGGTCTCAAAACAAAAATGTACAACAAAAATCTCCTTTATAAGAACCAATAGGATTCAATATGATGATGTCAATAATGGGGGATGATTCACCATTTTTGAAGTAAAAAGGTAAAATGTTAAAAAAATAAAAAATAAAAAAACTATTTTTTTAACTCGTATTGTTACCATATCTCCTTAAGAGTTTACTCAAATTTTGAGTCGTAGCACTCTTTGGATGTAGAATTTATTTTTTCATCCAAGGAGTACCATGTTGCATACTTTTGATGGACACTACTAAGCGAAAAATGTCAAATACATGAAAATACATGATTGCAATCACATTTTTTCATGTATTTCATCTATTTTGTCTAGTGAGGCCCATCGAAACTATGCAACATGGGCACTCAAATGAAAAAATAAATTTCACATCCAAAGATTTATGTGGCTCAAAATTTGAGTAAAATCAAAGGGAGATAAGTTGAAATTACAAGTTGAAAAAGTAGTTTCCTCTTTCTTCCCTCCAGAACATGATGTTGTAGACTAATATTATTTTATTATTTGCATGATTATTGTATAATATTCCTTAGGAGGCCCATTTTATACCTCAAAATATTTCTAATGATTCTACAATAGAGAAAAGCATACCAAGCTTTGTACTTTCAACATTTGACACCTCACTATGCTAGTGTTTCAATCCTTTGGACAAGAAGGATTTCAAACTTCATCTTGGTTGCTTCCATCACGATGACATTATCTCAATTTCCTAAGAAGTATGACGATTGTTTTAAGACTTATTGAGCGCTTCTTAAAAAAATATCCGTCACCTTCTTCAAAATTTTGCATTAAGGTTTATGCCTTCTAACTTGAGGGTAATTTCGTTCTGAGGTATTCAACATATTATGACAGATGTATACGAGATAGGACTTCAATCGTCTTGCAATAATTAAGAACATTCCTTAAATACACCAAACATTAAAACTTGGGGCATTAATTTCCTTCTTCAACATAAATAAAATTTCATTGGCATCTTCTTCATATTCTGTAGAAAATTGAAGATATTTGAATCTTATTCAAGGTTAATGACCCTTCTACACGACCGATAGGTTTGGCTTCCAAAAAGATTCAAATTTTTTGTTTTGGATTAGTTATTTTTATGAACAAAGATTCCTTTCATAACCGACTTTCATCTTGTACAAAAGATGATAAATTTCTTCATTGACTTGACCTTTAGGGCAGAATATAAGAGACTTCTTCATGGTTTCTCTTTCATTATGGTTCTGAAAACATGTTGATTTTTAGGGCATCGTCTATACTAATAATTAATTCTTATGCTTTACTTAGTTTAGTCTGTTCTTTCATGCATTATTCATCTTCTTGCTTTGATTATTCATTATAAAATAATTAAACAGAGGACACCTATAGTAAAACAAAGTGCTAAAAGGATCATGCAAAAATAACCACACAAGAATACAACATTTTACCATGGGAAAACCCACATGAGAAAAAACCCCAACAATTCTTTCCTTATACAATCAATTCGACAAGAGAGACATCAAATTTAATACCATATAAAAACTAACCAGAAACCTTATCAATCCATCAAGAAGCTAGGTCAAATCCCTCATCAATCATCTCCAAGTCAACATGATGAAGATTTGCAGTAGAGCTCTTCCATAGAAAATTCTGACTTAAACACTCAAAGATGCTACAAAAATTTTCATCGCTTTCACAAAGATAATGTCACATAAACACCAGTCAAACATGTGAGTTTCAACAAGGATGAATTCCACTCAAGTGACATATTTCCTTCCTTACTTTGATTTGGTCTTCCTCTCTTTGAATTCAACCTTCTTCATGTTGACTGGGAGCAAATATATGCTTCTTCGTTTCATTAGTTGAATGCCTCTTAATGCAGGAAGAAGATGGCATATAAATAGTCTTATTAATGGGGTGAATATATGTCACTTGGGGTCTAGGCTGACTTGCTCACATGAGCCAAGTAGAGCTTCTTGCGGAGCAAAAATTACAAATTCAAAATTCAAAAATTCTCTTTTGGAAGGTCTTGAAGAACAAGAATTCTATATTTGTTTGATAAATATAAATAATATAATTTCCTTTTGAGCATGATTAACATACTTTAATAAATACAAAAATGATTAGAATATACATTATGAAGACCAACCATAACTACAAAATTGAGCATCCCCTTTTTATCACCAAATCTTGGAAGGAAATGGTAGGAGCCATTAGGATAGAGAGTTTATTTGAAACATTTGTAGGAGGACCACATCTAGGAGATCCAAGAACCATAGGTGCCTTTGTAGTAATCAAAGAGGGTGTCATGGTCATGACTAGTGATGTTAGCTAACAAGGAACCTATAGAAAGTGGAGGAATTTCCCTATGGATTAAAAAGAGACGTGATATGAGTTTAGAAAAAACACCATGGGAACCATTGGGTATGGCTACGAATATGAGAGCCAACCCTTAATCATCACATTAAAAGAACCCACATATGATGCATATATGTTTTAAGTCTAATGTTATTATGACTAATAAAAAATATATATTAAAAATTAATAAAAGACTTATAACTATAATTCAATTTAACATTATTTATAATTAAAAATATATTTTAATTAAATGATAATGTAAATTTTAATTTACTAATTTTTTAAACTTTATATTTTCATTTTCACTAATATTTTTAAAAATTTACATATGAAAAATAATACCCTGTTCACACCTAATCATGGATATTGGGTGAACACTTGTAAATAATGTAAATAGTAAATAATGGAAAATGAAGAGTCATCGGGAGGTGAAAGCCAAGATTCACTCCCTCACGTATATAACCATGAGTAATTTTAATTAATAAGCATAATTAATTTGAGGATTTACCTCCTGGCTTGACATCATATTAGACCCATCCCCATTTTTGTCATCCCTTTCTGCCGTTGTAACTCCCTTCTACAATTTTTTTGCAGTTTGTCGTCTACACCTCTAAATACTATCTTGCATATGAGACCTAAACGTTGTATTACACGCCCGATGGGACTAAAATCATTTCTAGAGCGATGAACATGGAATAGAGGAAGGATTGGAGTTGTTAAAGATTCAATGCTGGTGTAGTGAATGCTATTTGGTATGTCTGTAAGTAGTATTTTATCTATTGTAGCACATTGGCATATTATAATGCACTACCAGTGACGAGGTGCCTGAGATCCCGCTAGTTGTAGAGCTCGCGAAAAAAAAAAAAAAAAAAAAAAAAAAAAAAAAAAAAAAAAAAAAAAAAAAAAAACTGTTGTATTCTCACGCATTTAACGTTGGCTCCACCATTTGCAAATACCACTCCCATTTCAGTGATTAATTCCTATTTTAATGTAAATATATGTGGTTTCCTCTCCCACGGTTGTTACATTAGTGTCCCATGGAAAATAGTGTTGCCTCTCACATTGTTATTCTATTATTCCATTCATTTTTCATTACTCGACTCCCATAAAGTCGACACTCTCCACTCTAGTCATCCCTCCCTCTATGCACTGTAATAAATCCTCTCCCAAATTTTTAAATACCTCTCTTCCCATACCACCTCTAAATCAATACAATAACTTTGCAGAGAAATCAAAACTCGAGCCATCAGGGCTTGGCACAATCAGGCTCAAATTGTTTGGTCTTCCAGACTTTCTTCTGCATAATGTTTTATATCTCCCACAACTAAGGAGAAACTTGTTCTCCTTCATCCACTTCCACCAACAAGGAAAATCCATTCATATGTTTAATGGAAAGGTTGAGGTGAGAAAAGCGTCATATCACTCACTTGTCATTACAGGGATTAAAGAAGAAAGGCTTCCCAAGCTGCAAGGTACCTCTGCTCATGAAAAACAATTCTCAAGTCTTCTATGGCATGCTAGACATGGAAACCTGAACTATCACAACCTTCGATTGTAGAAAAAAATGGTTTTACTGGTTTGCCTACAATTTGTAGGAAACTTAAAAAATGTGATTCTTGCATTCTAAGAAAGCATAGAAAATAGTCTTTTCATGATTCACATTCTAGAGCACATAGAAAACTAGAACTCATTCATTCATATTTATGTGGTCCAATGCATGTTCCTTCTGCAAATGGAAATACATATATGATGACATTTATTGATGGCTACACCAGAATGTGTTGGGTTTGTTTATTGAAAAACAAATCTAATTCTTTTCAAACATTCAAGAACTTTCATAGATGTATTGAAAATGATGCAAAATCTCATATTGGCTCCATTCACATTGATAATGGAAAATAATACACTTCAAATGAATTTGAAAACTATCTTCGTCATCATGGGATCAAACATCAAACAACTGTGCCTTATAATACCCAACATAACCGAGTAGCTGAAAGAATGAATATGACAATCTTAAATATGGTACGTTCCATGATTTTTTTCAAGAATGTGAAATTGATGTTTTGGGATGATGTAGTTCTATGTGTTTTATATGTAAAGAATAGATGACCATATAATTATTTTGGAAACAAGACTCCTTATGAAATGTAGTATAACCACATTCCTTCGGCAAAGCATCTAGGGGTCTTTGGTTCCACCTGTTATGCCTTGACACCAAAAGTACATAGAAACAAAATTGGTGCAAGGAGTCATAAGTGGATCTTCTTGGGGTATTCAAATACCTCCAAAGCATACCATATCTATGATGAAGCTAATAAAACATTTGTTTTATCTAGAGATATAATCTTTCCTGAATCTTCCAAAGGTGACAATATTGTTGAGCATAATCTTGATCACTTGGATAGATTTAGAAATGAAAAATAATTTCAAGAAATTAATAATTAAGTTCCACATATTGAAGGGGGGATTCCTATACTAGATCAATCTGTGGAATATTATTTTAAAGCACTCTCTCCCCCACATGAAACTCCAACCATTGATGATACTTTGAGTCATGTGATTGGAATAATTGGAAGACTCAATCCCGATTCAATCCCAACTCAACCAACTGAGTAGCTTGGACCATCTTAGAAAGGTCCCCCAAAGTGGGTGACAAAGGCACTTGAAAGTGTTCATCCTGATGTGGTTGGAAGGACAAGAACAAGAAATTCAACCAGGAAAAATTGAGGTGATGTAGATGATTCTAGTTCACCTATTGATATGGATGTTTCTTATGATTGTGAACTGAATTTGTCTACATATTTTGAACCAACTTCATTCAAAGAAGCCACTTCTCATGATGAATGGAAAGAAGCGATGAAAAATGATTATGATGCCTTGATCAAGAATGGAACTTGGAAGTTGGATGATTCTCCATTAGGAACCAAACCAATTTGCTACAAGTAGGTCTACAAGAACAATTATAAAGTTGATGGCTCACTTGATAATGGGCCTCTCAATTAGACATAAATTAAGGCCCATGCCTCTAAATTAAACAATAAATTAACGCCTATGACCATCCTTCAACACATTAAACCTCTCTTTTTGCATTAGATAATTTATTTTTAACTTTAATATATTCATTAGGAAGGTTTATGAATATTTGGATATTTGTGCCTAATATTACTTCTTTTTGTTGAATATTATGAGAATATTTGGTAGATGATGAAGAGTTGGAGGAGGAGATCATCTAGGTACTCATTCCCTACTACTGGAGGATCAATAATAAACAATAATTCAACAAGATATTATCGAATTGTGGCACAAATGGTGGAACTCCAATGATTGAGAAAATCTAGGAATGTGTTCCACTAATCAAGGGAGCAGATTCACCAATCAAGCGGACTAGATCCACTAATCATGGAATTTGGGTGGAGAAAGCTTCATCCGTTCATGAGAAATGATTCCTAATCATTTTGTATAATTACCAAGTCGAATTTGCCTCTAGGGGACTTTTTTTTGGATCTTCGGACTTTTAGATTTTGATTAGTGTTATGATGTAGAGAGCTTGTAGTTTTGCAGCTCCATTGTATTTCTATGAGAGATGTAATTCTTTTGATGAAAATAATGAAGATTGTCATGTTCAACTTCTAGATATTGTTCTCCTCCATAGGTCCCTGATTTTCCTTGCGCTTGGCCATCCCAAGAACCTCATAGCCCTTTTTGTATCATTGTCTTTCCTTCTTTTTATTTCTTATTCACATGCATCTCTAGTTCTTATGTCTTTCTATTTCTGCATTTAGTTTCTTGTTGTAGGATTGATTTAATGGTTAAGTGATAAAAATAGAGATTGAGTTGTCAATGCAGTTATGATAGGATTTGATTCATAAAAGAGGAAAGAATGCAATGACAGAGAGCTTAAATGATCGAGAATAGAGTGACTAAGTGAGAGGTGTGATAGAGATAGCATTTTAGATTGAAATAGAGGTCAGACAAAATGTTGTAATTGAGCCGAGAGGGCCAAGAGTCTATAATTTCCATTTTGTTGAATAATTTATTGAAGTGCGATGTGGACACAATGTTCTGGTGTAGGAATTCATTTGTCTCTGGCTATCGATGTTCTAAACCTTAATCGGGTGTTTTTCTCTATTTACATGTTTTATTGGTAAAATCGCAATCGATTAGTGTTAAGAATTAACACTGAGATTTAGCGCTAAATCCTTGGTTAAAATTCTTTCCTTAGGTTCTGTATCGATTAGCGTTTAAGAGTTAACACTGAGAGTTAGTGTTAAACCCCTGGTTAAGAATCTCTCTTTAAGTTCTGTATCGATTAGCATTAAGAGGTAACCCTAAGATTAAGTGCTAAAACCTTAGTTAAATGTCTTTTCCTTAAATTCTGTATTGAGCACATAGGAAATTTTCCAAGGATTGTAAGTGGTATCTCGCACACCCTAAAGGTGCGAAGAAGTATTTAGAAATTGCATGTGACTACCCTTAGTGGGTGACACATAGCATAAGAAAAAAACTTTTCTCGCATGCTTTGAAAGTATTAACAGTCGTGCAAGATTTCGTGTGAGATTGCACTACAGCCGTTCGATTGGATAGGTTGCATCGGCAGTGGAGATCAGCTTCAGAAGCTATACATGATTTAATCTAGATTTCAGATGCGATGTTTTATGGACTTTGATTTAATCCATTTGAATTCTGGGTCAATCATAGCTGCTCGTTATGAAAGGATGAGATCTGATGGTAATCGTGCTGAAAGATGCAAGTGATTTAATCTCGATTTCGGATTGGATGAAGTTTTGAATAAGATTAAATTTATCTGGGATCTGGTCATAATGTCAAAGAGTTTAGAAATGTGATATCCATTGGATCTGGCAAAGTGAGATCAATGATGACGATTGAAGCACTTGATAAAGTTAGATAAGCGGGAACCACTGGGTGAAAGTCTATGTACAGAGTCTATTTGTGTGCATTGATTGGTTACAAAGCTAAATCATAGTTGAATTACAGTCTACCACCTCATTTTCGTTAAGACAAAATGACAAAAAGAAAAACAAAGTTATTTCCTTCATTTAAATGCACAATAGTATAAGTTTTGATGGTTTGAATCTGCATGCTTAAGGTAGTAGGATTGCATAAATGTTAACTTAGCATTCTTTTGCATCAAATCTTCTTAGGAGTTAGTTAGAAAATGGTGTGTTTTAGAATTTGATTTCATTCTCTTTCCTTGTTTATTTCTTGCAATAGGTTAAGGTTCCATTTCAAGAATTTCATCTTATGTAATTAGTTTAAGATTTGACTTTAGTACATGCTCTCCATTACAACATGATAGCGAAGAAAGGACACATTGTATGCTACACATATAGTGCCAATACCTCTTAAGTTTGTACAAACCCTGGGTTGATATTTAATGTTGGTAGCCTTGGGAGTTGTAGCATTTTTACTGCAATACCAAGGCTCATCACTTTTTGGCATCATTTCCAGGGAGGTGTCAAAGCATGCATTGTTTTCTTCCCTAATTGATTCATTTCATTTTAATTTTTGCAAAAACAAAAGAAATAGTTGCATTAGGCATATTTAATTTCAATAGTAGAGAATTGCATTGCAATATAGTTTTCATTCAATCATAAAAACAAAAACAAAAAAAATATCCAACACCAACCCACCGTCCCATTTGATCACATGGTGCAATAAGAGCCATATCACCATCCATGTTTGCAGGTAGAAGAAAAAGAAGATGACAAAGAATGGAGAATAAATTGATGGCAATGATGAAAATGAGGAAAATCCTATTGGATTTCCCATTCAAGATACTGATGGAAGTGTACACATGAAGAACATCCCTCCCTCTTTTCTTCCAAAATTTCATGGTCTAAGGTCAGAGGATCTAGAAACCTTTCTCTTTGAATTTGAGATTGTCTGTAGATCTTATGGTTACTTATTAAAATCTCAAAAACTAATATTGTTTCCAGCAACTTTGAAGGATATATCTCTTAGATGCTTCATGAGTTTAGGGACTAATTCAATATGATCATGGAATGATATGAAAAGGGTATTCCTAGAGGAATATAAAGATCCCGATCTTAAAGAAGAAATGTTTAGAATGAATCAAAGAGAAGATGAGAGTCTAGAGGATCTTGTAGAGAGGTTCATGTATAATGTTAAGAAGGAAAATCTACACCATTTAGGATCTGACGCACTAAAAACCATCTTACTTAAAACAACTATAGATGAATGGATTGATCTCCTTAATCTCATGAGTAGAGGTGATGTATATAAATTGTCATTTGAGGAAATTTTTGAAACATGCAAACACATATGAAGAGGAAAAGCAAGAGTAGGTAAATCAACATCAAGATCAGTAAGTCAAGCTAAACATCGAAATTTGTTTAATGATTTTAAAATAGAAATTCTTAGCAATCTAACAAAACAAGTATAAATGTTAAAATACAATATCAAGGAAAAGAAAATGTTGATATTTGTGTTGCAGAATCACAAGATGTTAAACATTATACATCATTACCAAGGTTGAAGGAATTTCACCAAGAGAACCGTGGAGCAAGTCAATCGCCAATGCAACAATGTTATATAGCTCCAAGAGGACCATGGTAGCCTATTCAGCCCAATATGATGCAAGAGCCTAATTTCCAATTTCAAGGTTATTCATATCCACCTCAAAGTAATTGGAACACACATTTTACTTGGCAACATTGTCCATCTCAACCTCAAAACCAATCTTGGCAACAAGGTTGGCAAGGAACTTATGGGGACCATCCACAATATCCTCAATATTCTCAATATTTTCCTCAATATCCTCCATACCAAACTCCATGTTGTCCTTACCATTCACCTCCACCACAACCACAACCCCCTCCACATCCATCTCAAATATGCACTCCCACTCAACTACCTATACCACCATTTCCAAACCCACATATTGAAGTAGCTCAACCCACTTACAATGCTGAGATACAACACTTCCAAACATCTCCTCTTGAGATAAATGGTATTCACCATAACTCAGGAAGAATATGGCAAAAAAGAGATCCTCTTGATATCCTTGAAGGAAAACATGTAGAAGAAGAATATTCAAAAGAAATATCAAAGAACCATGGGCTGCATTTGATGAAGAGTAGACAATAAAATCAAATAATGAGAAAGCTCCCTAATGGTTATCATCAAACCGTCCATGTGTTCAAGAGAATAATCAACAAAAAGAGGAATACTTGAAGGTCATGAAAGAAGAAGACATTCAAGATCATTCAAACTAGCAAATGGACCAGGGATATAAAAACTACATTGAAATATGTTTCCAGACAATCACTAAGTTACAAAATCACTAAGTTGTAACATCACTCTCTTCCTCAATTATGCTTGATCCTTTCAAATTCAAATTATTTGGTCTCTGAAATCCAGGTACATGTCAAAGTATACATTTCAAGCCTACACATCATTTTGTCTGTGATCTTGATGTGCAGATGGCTCCATTGGAAGTATTCTTATACATGAAAGTGATTTTGTTTTTCATGTAGGGTAGGGTAGAAAAAAAAAAGGAAAAAGAAAAGAGGAAAAAATGAAAATAAGAGAAAAAAATAAAAGTCTCAGGTGACAACCTTCTTTGAGGTGCCTTAGATTGGCTCATTGATTGAAAACCTCCATGACGCGGTCAATTGGTTGAGAAAAAAGAAGAAAAGGAAAAAATAAAATATCCTAGGTGAAAACCTCCTCTGAGGCGCCTAGGTAGACCTATCAGTTGCAAACCTCATTGAGGTGCCTACACAGACCTACTAGTTGAAAACCTCATGAGGAAACTAGTACACCTATAAGGAAAAAAAATAATAAAAGAAATCCTTGCTCTATGCATCTCTTTGATAAATGCATGTACTCTCCAACATCTCCAGGCAACAAGAACAAGTTGGTCAAGCCTACTCAAAAGAGGTCAAATTTTGACTTTCTCCTCCTTTGCTCAAATACTCCAACAAGACCAAGGCCATGTCAATCCATCACTCTCATCTATTTTCACCATCAACCCATCATTCTCAAGCTTCTACCATTCAGTTTGCTTGTTGTCCTAAAAAAACTACAGGATGCTTTGTTTTACTACACGATACAAAAATACATGGAGCATAAATTTGCTTTTGCCATAACTTGAAAGCCATACATCCACTTGGCAAGTTGTTTTAGGGGGAGATGCAAATGGATGATAGTAAGATGGCCATGCAATTTCAGAAAATTCCAATGCACTATTCCCAAGAAATTTCCCTCCATCACCTTCAGCCATTTTTTCATTTTCTCGAGAGTCATGTATCCATTGACCAAATTGTTTTTATGGGGAGGTGAATAAGGATGATGTTAACATGCTCAAAAAATTTCAGGTCAATCCAGTCTACCGTTTAGGAGATATGGACAAAACAAGTCATTGTCCTCTAAACCTACAGGATATAGAACAACACCTACAAAATTGGCACTAAGCAGTTTTAGAAGAGATCCAGAGGTCAAACAAGCTCCTCCAGAGCTTAACAACAGCAGCAGGATCATTAACATCACTATCCAACACCTGCACATCAACATCAACTTAGCGGAAGCATGCATGTCTCTCCAACAAGCATCAGGTAGGTATAGGTATGCAATATTATTGACCTCTTCTCTTGAGCATATTATAGTCAAAAATTTGTTGTCAATGCAAGAGAGATGAGGTTTTATAAGATAAGTATGGCTCAATAGTCTCAGCTATCTTCAACTAGTTGATTGCAGCTCACTTCTTCACTCAGGCAATGTTGAAAATTCAAAATGGTGGTGATTTCAAAGAATGAGGACAGAAGCTAAAAGAAGAAATTTTTGCAAATGCCAAGTCACCACCGCACTCCAAGCCCTCCATGCACTTCATATTCACTATCTATTCATGATTCATCCATCCCATTTCATTCTTGAAAAAAACAGACAAGAGCATCCTCCCCATTTTCACAAACCTACACTACTCCCTTTCAGCCCTATTATCATCATCCAATCCCTCTTCATCATTTCTCATCACTCCCATACAATTAGAAGACTCCTAAGGAAGAAGGAATGACTACTACATGAAGGTGTTATGGCCACCAACAACCCCCCTCTTTGTTTGATATTAGCAATAACACCAAGCAAATGGGGACCCTTAATAAAAATTCAAACAAACAATTTTATGAACATTTTTGTTTTTGATTCCTCAAAACTTTATCGCGACAAAAGAATGAAACATTTTTTTATGAGCATAACAAACTACGAAGAAGTGATTTGAAATTCATCACATCGCATTCACTATGAAGCTCTCTTAAATGAAAAACTTAAGAAATATCCGACGGTCGATATGCGACGTCGCATATCGCAACATCGCGTAAAGTAGCACACGATGACTAATTTCTGTTATCTGCGATCTGCGATCTGCAACGAACGCGAATTTTCCTTGGCGTAGTATTCAAGGAAAGTTTTCCATTAATAAAAATTAAGCGCGTGCCTTAAAAAGAAATTAATGATTGTACGCCAAAGTATCCAAGAATGACAAATTTTTGTTTTTCGAAGGGTCAGTTCGCTATGAGTGTCATAATTATGCATACATAAGATTTAAAGCTTTCATGTCAATCTTTATTACCATTACTCTTTTCCTTTGCGTAAACTATAAAACAGGAAATAACATGAAGCAATGTGCAGGAAACATCTAAGGAAAAGGGGAAAGCGCCAATGCTCGGAGAAGAGAGAAGAAATCCCTTCAGAAACCGATGCCACATAAGATAGCACCACAGATTCCAGAGTATCACTCAACAGATGCTGATGTCGATAGGTCATCTAAAGCTCAGAATCAAAGGCGCACAAAAGCAGCGTGATTACAAAAAACCCTGAAGCTTAAACATGAGAAAAGCCTGGAATAAAGAACGGAGGCAGTTTTCGATCCAGAGAATTGTACAGAGAGTAAAGTCTTTAACTCTTCCAGTCATTCACAAGGCTGGAAACTGAAATAGTAAAAGCAGAATCAGTTTGAGGGAAATTTGATTTATTACCAAGTATACACGCAGTGAATACACCCAGTCAGAGGAAGATTCTCTAAAATATCTTATACTTTACCAGAAAGTGGTGCCAACACTTGTTACTTCTATTTTTATGGCACACATGAAAGGGGAAGGCAACCAGTCGACTCTTCCCAGTCGAATGTTGCATACTTACAGCACTAAGGAGCAAATATAGAAATAGTTGAGAGTCAGATTCAATTTTTAGAAATATTTTTTCTTTATCAGAAGGATGGTCATTTGAAAACCGGATCCTAAATTCCTGTAATCAAGTTAATTAGCTAGCAGTATTTAAACCCTTCTCATGCATTTAGAGAAGGGTCTGGATATTTGTCAAAAACTCGTCCTCAGAACATGCACTTTTGCACCATCGGAGGTGGTTTTGATGAATGGATGGATCAAGGTTTATTAATGTTTGCATTTGATATCTGCTACTGATGTTGCACTTCTGTACTCTTAGTAGATGTTAGAGAAAGGAGAGATAAATCATTGTTGCTTGAAGCTTATGAGTGGAACCAGTCATAAATGGTACTTTTATATCTTGACCATTTCTGCTTATATTCTTTAAGTGATTTATAGTTTTCAATTGTTTATATGTTATTGCATGAATGTATGGGTTACCATTTGGCACTTCTGTACGGTGGAGTCATATTGTTTGTGTCTGACATATGAATAGCTTATTATGCAATATGTTGTTCACAACTGTTTTGCCTAACTTCTTATGCAGAGTGGTTTATCTTGAATGATTTCTATTCTTATGATAGCTGAATGATCTTTATTACCAGTTATTGTTTGAAATCTCTTTAGATCGCATAATGGAAAATGTACATCCTGGGTTAGCGTAGATTATATGTGTTGTTTCTCATTAGATTACAATAGCATAGAGTTAGTTTAAAGAATCTGAATTAGATTAGCTTTAAAGTACTCTTAGATCAACATTATTCAACTCTAAACACACACACACCCCCCAGATTGGGAAACTGGTCCCGTTATCCCCAGTCGGACCCGCTATACCAAATGGATAAGGAGCTGCCAACCAAGGTCTGGACTGGGTGGGTATCCCCCTTGTTGTCGACCCGATTTTCGGGGCTTGAACATATTTGGAGCTAGAAGGAGGGCCTGAACTATGAATGGCACCTAAATGAAAATCTAAGTACCATTCTGACAGTAAATCACCCTCATCAACTCCCCCGACTTCCCTAGTACGTTTAAATCCAGAGTCAGAAGTCGGTCGAATATTAACCGCTGCTACATACCCTAATATATTAGACCAATCTACCATTGAACCCCCTGAAGTTCAAACTCTGATTCAAAAACTCCAGGGATTTTCTATTTTTACACTGGGGTATGATAAATCTCAAAGCAGCGTGACTTCATAGTACAATCTTGCTCATCCCGTGACCAGGTTAAAGAGAGAAAAATTTGACATCCAGCCAACTGAATTCCCTCTTCCCACCTGGAAAAGAGCAAGGAAAACATCACTACAGTCTGACAGAGAGGCTCTTTCATCTACATCATCCATCTCAACCCCCTCACCGCGAAGTCAACCGCCCACATCTTCATTCCAAACCACTCATCCACCTTGCACAACCCCTCTTCCCCAATCGTCTAAGATCATAATATCTTCATCTTCCCATCCTCAAGGATCATCCCCTACACTTGCAATTACTAGCAACTCAAAAATGGCCCAATCTCCATGAAACAACCCTGGAGCAGTTTTAATGCCTCCAACCTTGAGCCAAATACTGGCCCATCCTGAGAAATGGCTACCCAAATTCAACCCAGAAGCAGGCATGCTAGCTGAAGAGCACATTAACAATTTCATGCTTTTTGTCAATCTCAACGGAGTTACCAACGAAGATGCTGTTGTCCGGCTTTTTCCCTATACGATGCAAGGAACAGTCGGGTCATGGTACTTTTCATTACCCTCCGGGTCTATAACAAGTTAGGACATCTTTCAAAATCAATTCCTCACCAAGTTTGGTGATGACAGATCAACGACAACGTTAATCAGTGACTTATCCAATCTTAAAGCCGAAGCTAGAGAACCCATAAAAGATTTCAATTTATGATTCAATAAGATCCTCAACAAAATTCCCACTGCTTCCCAACCCAGCGAAAAAGTACGGTGTGAATGGTATATCACAGCCTTACCATCAAACTTAGCAGTCTTCGTAGATAGGGCAAATAAAACAACTTTAGTTGAAAACCTAACAGAGGCGATAGTAGTAGAGAAACGCGTTATAGCCTTGGAAAAGAGATCTACGATAGAAGAACGCAAATCCAAAAAGGTCACCTTCAAGGAAGACCCCAAGAAGAAACAGATGAAAGATCTTTTTGATTTAGAAGGGTTGCAGAAGGTATTAAAGACCATGTCCAATGAGATGATTGACATAAAAAAACAAGTGGCAGAAACTTCTTCAAAAAAAACCTACAGAGCTTTTAAAAGAGGCCCTTAAATGGATGCGAAACCACCGAACGCTATCTCAAATGTAGAATCCGTAGAAGACGAAGAAGAAGAGAGTACCACTGAAGGGCAGACCGATGATGAAGAAATTGTAGAACTACAAGGAATATGGGATTTCATCCTCCCACAAGAAGAAAATCAAGAAGAATTTCCTATTAGCACACGAAGCAGAAACCAACTTGATCCTCCGCAAACTACCCCTAAGCAGAAGGGCACAAGCCCTACAGTAAAAGAAAAAGTCACAACAAAGAAAATGACCGCTAAAGCGACTCAATCTAGCCCATTCCAACCAGATCAAACACCTCCATCAAGAACACTAATAGTGTCGGATGAAATGGACTACAATATTATTGATGACATGAAAAAGACTAGGGCTAATATCACTCTTTATGAATTGAGCAAATTGAAACATCAACAGAAGATAATGATGAAAGAATTACACGCCGTGCCTACTACATGTTTGCCTACAGTTGTAGCTTCCCACAACATGGGAAGACCCCCAATCAACATGGCCAACAAGATCGATCCAAATGACATCGCCTTGATTGGAGGAAGATCAAGATCTCACACTCCCCTTTTCTACTCACTTATGAAATCTTCAATAAAAATGTGCACAATTGTTCGGTAGATTCTGGAGCTTCAACAAATATTTTACCCAGATCAATATGTGCCAAGTTGAATGTTTAACCACAAAAATCCGTAGTGCGCATAGTTCAACTTGATCGATCTCAAGTCGAAGTGATTGGTGAAATTAATCAAGTCACCATAAGATTGTCCTCTAACCCAAAGGTATGTCAAGTTATCGACATTCTAGTAGTTGATATCCTAGAATTCTACGGCTTAATTCTTAGCAGGGATTGGTTCGAAAAACTCCATGGATACTTTTCAACTGACTGGTCGCACAAGTGGTTACCATACAATGGTAAACCAAATCAAATAAAGGTTGAACGAGAGTTACACCAGAAGTACATAGTAACAAAATTGGAGGGGGGAAATGAAGCAATAGCATACAACAATAGCATCATAGGCAATTACTCGGTAGATTCTTTCCTCGGCAATTTCAATTCTCATACATCACCTTACTTAGAAAAATTCAGTTTTGTCCCAAGTCGAAATTTTTTTCCAAACTGATAATTCAAAGTGTGTTAGTTTTGTAGAAGAACCTATAAATACATCTTTGTTTTGGAAATTATATTTTGATGGCTCTAAATCTAACGAAGGAGCAGGAGCAGGATGCATTTTGATTAGTCTAGAAGGGAACAAGACAATTCTTACGTGAAAACTTGAATTCGATTGCACAAACAATACAGCGGAATATGAGGCCTTGGTGCAAGGCCTATACAAAGCAATCAGGTTGAACGTCAAGTATCTTCAAGTTTTTGGGGACTCTGAGATTGTCGTCAAATAGGTACGTAACACCATACATTGCCTATCAAGTCATTTGAAACACTATCAATCTCTAGTACAAGATCTGACTGACCATTTCATAGCATTCAATATTTTGTCAATCCCAAGAATTCAGAACGCAAGTGCAGACCTTTTAGCCAACGTAGCCTCTAGACTCATTCCCTCTAAAGATTTTAGTCCAGATAGATTCTCGATAGAATTAATCTTTAGACCATCCATCCCTGACAACATTACAAACTAGAGAGTATTCAATGACAATCCTGATATTGTAAATTTCCTCACCTCTGAAGGATCCTACTCCAATCAAATAATTGACGAAGACCACCACAATCGACAAATACAACAAAGTAGCACTGATAATGCTATACCGAAATCGGTGGTTAAGTTGGAAGACTTATACAATTTGAAAAGTCGGTTTAAAAGGTCTACTAATTCTAAGCTCTACAATTCAACTCTGAACTACGAATCAGTAAACCTAGGAACCGATGATAAACCACAAAATGTTGATCTAGGCCACGACCTAGCCCTTGAAGAAAAACTAGCATATATTCGTCTTTTGACACAATACAAAAATGTTTTTGCCTTGAATTACGATGAGCTGAAGACATACGACACTTCCATTATTCAACATACTATCCCTATGATAGACAATGAAAAACCTGTCCAACAAAAACTCAGAAAAATCCACCCCAATTTAGAAAACCAAATAAAGACTGAGCTGAATAAGTTATTAAAAGCCAGAATAATTTTCCCCGTTAGACATTCCAAATGGGTGTCCAATATGGTACCCGTTAGAAAGAAAAGCGGAGATATTAGAATCTGCATCGATTTTCGGAATCTCAACAAAGCCTGTCAAAAAGACAATTTTCCCCTCCCTCCTATGGATCAGATATTACAGGCAGTAGCAGGCTTAGAACTAATGTCTTTCTTGGATGGATTTTCAGGATACAATCAAGTGCTGGTACATCCCGACGATCAGTTAAAAACCACGTTCTGAACTAAATGGAGCACATACGCATATCAAAAGATGCCATTTGGTTTGATCAATGCTAGCGCTACATTTCAGAGAGCTATGGACATTGCATTCAAGGGTTTAGTCAATAAATCTGTAGTGATTTATTTGGATGATATAACAGTGTACTCCAAGAAGCGAAGCGACCATCTCAAAGACTTGAAACAAATCTTTCAACGATGTTTAAGGTATGGGATTTCACTTAACCCAAAGAAATCTTTTTTCTCATTAAGTGAAGGAAAACATCTAGGATTCATAGTATCAAAATCTGGTATTCACATTGAACCTGATAGAATCAAAGAAATTTCTGAAATATCCCTACCTCATAATAAAAAGGCCATGCAATCTTTTCTTGGTCAAATCAATTTTGTGAAAATATTTGTCCCAGATTTTTCACGAATTATTTCTCCTTTGCAAACTATGATAAAAAAGAATTCAAATTTCAAATGGGGTCAAGATGAGCATGAAGCATTCAACCTGATCAAGCAAGCTATCATTAATGCTCAGTCTTTAGCAACCTCGAATTTTTTAGAATCTTTTATCTTATACAAATTCGCCTCAGAGAAATCATATGCCGCGATTCTAACTCAAGCGAATCAAGAGAAAGCGGAAGCTCCAATCGTATTTTTTAGCTCTAATTTACAAGGTGTTGAACTTAACTATTCAGACGTGGAGAAACAGGCATACGCCGTTTTCAAAGCGATCAAATATTTCAGACCTTTCTTACTTAAAACCCATACCAAGGTCATAGTATTGTTTCCAACGGTAAGAAATCTTCTAATACAGAAAGATGTGGGTGAAAAAAGAGCAAATTGGATCACTGCCTTACAAGAATACGACCTTGAAATCAAACCAGCAACCATTGTGAGAGGTCAAGGCTTCTGCAAAATATTGGCTGGAGCATCGCAGATTCCTGAAAGTTCATCTAAGGAATTACAAACGTATGAGGTAAGCCTAAACGATACAAAAACATTATACGCTGACACCATTTATTATCTCAAAAACGCGTATGCTCTAGCACACCTGGATCACACCAAGAAAATAGCCCTGAGATTAAAAGCTAAACAATATCAACTCATAAATGATGTTCTGTTTAAAAGGAATTATGATTCTGTACTTCTTAGGTGTCTTGAGAAAACTGAAGCCGAAAAGGTTTTGCAGGAACTCCATGATGGGCCCGCGGGCGGACACTATGTTGGAGATGCTACCGCACATAATATCTTACGTGCGGGGTATTATTGGCCCACACTGTTCAAAGACTCGCACAGTTACGTGAGGAAATGCCAAATCTGCCAAACTACTGCAGGGAGACAAAAGAAACCGTCCATGCCACTACAGCCAGTAAACATTGATCAACCATTCAGTCAATGGGGCTTGGACATAATAGGTGAGATCATTCCTCACTCTTCTAAGCAGCATAGGTACATCCTCACGGCAACTAATTATTTTACTAAATGGGTAGAAGCAGTCCCTCTCAAGACGGCTAATTCTGAAAACATCATTGAATTCATAGATCAATTTATAATCACTAGGTTTGGATTGTCGACGGATTTGATGTTTGATAATGATTCATACTTTTCTGGGAATAAAATGATTGAGTTCGCACTTAAAAGAGGGTTCAAACTGATATATTCGGCCAACTACTATCCATAAGGAAATGGACTAGCTGAATCAACAAATAAAAACCTAATCAGCATTATTAAAAGAACAGTTGACCAGAACCAGAAGAATTGGCACAAAACTTTGGTAAATGCTTTATGGGCAGATAGAATAATGAAGAAAGCTTCAATCGACACTTCTTCCTTTAACTTAGTTTATGGGAAGGAAGTGGTTCTTCCAACTCACTTAATGATCCCCTCCTTGTCTTCAGTACAATACATCGATGAAGTATCTACTTCCTCATTACAATTGAGACAAATGGAAATAATTAAATTAGAAGAACAACGAGAACAAGCTAAGAAAACCCATGCTCATCACCAAGCACTAATAAAATCCTCTTTTGATTCAAGCATAATGACCAGAAAAAACTTTTAGATGGGAGATCTAGTTTTGAAATGGGATAAGGCTCATGAAGAGAAGGGCAAACATACAAAATTCCAGAAAATGTGGCTTGGTCCTTTTCAAATTGTAGAAGTCTTAGGCCCATCAACATTTGTGTTGCAGGATTTAGCAGGTAGAAAGGATTCTTTGCCTATTAATGGACAGATCCTGAAAATATACTTTCCATAGAAGATTACTCTTCTATTTTTTGTAGGATAGCTTTTTGTTTTTCTTCTTTCTTATAAATAAAACAAGTTGTATATGGTTACTACAGGAGTTCACGTAAAAGGACACCAAATTCTCTGTTAGATTTTGATTTTTCGCTTGTACAAATAGTATAAATTTTCGAAAAATCTGATCTTTATTATTGACGGATAGAGTTAAACTTTAGCCTAGATATGATACTAGTTCCAACTTCAAAAAAAAAAATTATGAAAGCAACCTTTGGCAAAAAACTTGTTTTATATCAGCACAATGAAAGGTATCAATAATAAAATGAGTATTCTCCGTAAAACTGTTGTTTTCAAACTCTATTATTATCGTCTAGAGCTTTCTTAAGGAAAAACAATGGTTTCCTCCCTGCTAAAGAAAATCGCAGCATTCAGAGAAACAATCCGAGAAAACACTATATCTCAAAGAATAAGAGGTCTCATCACGAGCCGGTTTATCATGATCACATATATTATAACTTGCTGACTTTGCCAATACTGTCCACCAAAACAGGGCAACGACTTAAGATTGTTGCAATCAAAAGACAAGGGGTCTCATCACGAGCCAGATTGTTCAGCAAAAGTGTAAATCTAGTGAATGACTGTGTCATAATTTGGCCACCAAACCAAGACATTGTTCTTTAGAGAATAAAAAAAGAAAAGTTATCAAAATGGGTTTTTCTCTGAAAAGTTGTAGATAGCCTTAAGCAGGATAAAGGATCATTGCTGGGTAATAGGTAACCCTGTCGAGGCTATGGACGCCTGCTGGCAGCAGAGCCTCTACCTACGATAAATGAGCATATTTTAAAAAGCTAGCATAACAGAGATGACCTTATTTTATCTTTAAAAGACCAAGTAATGGCTGGGGTAAATGCAAGGACTAAGCCTCAGGAAATGAACGATTGGAATAGAAAAAGGTTGAAACAAAATATCATTGATAGGATAAGACATAATGCACTCTATCTGTCCATAACAAAGTTTAGACTTATGAAAATTTTTCTGTTTCGGAAGTTAAAATTCAATAGAAAATCAGAGATAACTGGTTCTTCCTAGTGAATCGCCATTGTTGTGGCCACGAACAACCCCCCTCTTTGTTTGATATTAGTAATAACACCAAGCAAATGGGGACCCTTAATAAAAATTCAAACAAACAATTTTATGAACATTTTTGTTTTTGATTCCTTAAAACTTTATCGCGACAAAAGAATGAAACATTTTTTCTATGAGCATAATAGACTACGAAGAAGCGATGCGAAATTCATCGCATCGCATTCACTATGAAGTGCTCTTAAATGAAAATCTTAAGAAATCTCCGACGGCCGATGTGCGACGTTGCATATCGCAACATCGCGTAAAGTAGCACACAATGACTAATTTCTGCGATTTGCGATACTGCGATGATCCGATATTGCGATGCCATGATGCTATAACGTGATCTGCGATCTGCGATGAACGCGAATTTTCCTCGGCGCAGTATTCAAGGAAAACTGCCCATTAATCAAAATTAAGCGCGCGCCTTAAAAAGAAATTAATGATTGTACGCCAAAGTATCCAGGAATGACAACTTTTTGTTTTTCGAAGGGTCAGTCCGCTATGAATGTCATAATTATGCATACATAAGATTTAAAGCTTTCATGTCAATCTTTATTACCATTACTCTTTTCCTTTGCGTAAATTATAAAACAGGAAATAACATGAAGCAATGTGCAGGAAACATCTAAGGAAAAGGGGAAAGCGCCAATGCTCGGAGAACAGAGAAAAAATCCCTTCAGAAACGGATGCTGCATACGATATGACCACAGATTCCAGAGTATCACTCAACAAATGTTGATGTCGATAGGTCATCTAAAACTCAGAATCAAAGGCGCACAAAAGCAGCATGATTACAAAAATCCTGAAGCTTACACACCAGAAAAACCCGGAATGAAGAATGGAGGCAGTTTTCAATCCAGAAAATTGTTCAAAAAGTAAAGCCTTTGACTCGTCCAGTCGTTTGCAAGGACGGAAACCGAAATAGAAAAAGCAGAATTAGTTTGAGGGAAATTTGAGTTATTACCATGTATACACGCAGTGAATACACCCAGTCAGAGGAATATTCTCTAAAATATCTTATAGTTTACCAGAAAGTGGTGCCAGCTCTTGTTACTTCTATTTTTTATAGCACACACGAAAGGGGAAAGCAACCAGCCGACTCTTCCCAGTCGAATGTTGCATGCTTACAGCACTAAGGAGCAAATACATAAATAGTTCAGAGTCAGATTTAATTTTTAGAAATAGTTTGCTTTATCAAAAGGACAGTCATTTGAAAACCGGATCCTAAATTTATTTAATCAAGTTAATTAGCTAGCGTTATTTAAACCCTTCTTAGGCATTTAGAGAAGGGTCCGGAGATTTGTCAAAAACTCGTCCTCAGAACATGCACTTTTGTGCCCTCAGAGGTGGTTTTGATGAATGGATGGATCAAGGTTTATTAATATTTGCATCTGATATCTGCTACTGATGTTGCACTTCTGTACTCTTAGTAGATGTTAGAGCAAGGAGAGATAAACCATTGTTGCTTGAAGCTTATGAGTGGAACCAGTCATAAATGGTACTTTTATCTCTTGACCATTTCTGCTTATATTCTTGAAGTGATTTATAGTTTTTCAGTTGTTTATATGTCATTACATGAATGTGTGGGTTACCATTTGGCACTTCTGTACGGTGGAGTCATATTGTTTATGTCTGACATATGAATAGCTTATTATGCGATATGTTGTTCACAACTGTTTTGCCTAACTTCTTATGCAAAGTGGTTTATCTTTAATGATTTCTATTCTTATGATAACTGAATGATCTTTATTACTAGTTATTGTTCGAAATCTTTTTAGATCGCATAATGGAAGATATACAATCCCGGGTTAGAATAGGTTTGATGTGTTGTTTCTCACTAGATTACAATAGCATAGAGTAAAGTTAAAGATTCTGAATTAGATTAGCTTTAAAATACTCTTAGATCAGCATAATTCAACTCTACACACACACACACACCCAAGATCAGGAAACTGGTCCCATTATCCCCAGTCGGACCCGCTATACCAAATGGATAAGGAGCTGCCAACCAAGGTCCGGACCGAGTGGGTATCCCCCTTGTTGTCGACCCGATTTTCGGGGCTTCAACACACCATCACTAAGGCTGTAGGGGACAATGCTTTTAAACTCACATTCTGTCATTCCTTGGCCTGCACCCAGTGTTCAATGTGGACTGCCTTCGACCATACTTTCCACCATTACTGGACACATCACACATTGCATAAGAACTCACACTAACAAAGTTAAAACCATACTACATGGAACAGGCCACAACTGATCGGATCATGGACACATATATAAAAAATACTCGCCAGCAGCAGAGCCAACTGTATCGGGTTTTCAATGCTAGCCAACTCCTGCAGCAAGGCAAGTGGCTCACCAGGGACCAAGTTCAGCAGAAGTTTCACCATCTCATGGAGGCACTCAATGAAATGGGGACCATTGCTTCCTAAGTGGGGATGATTGATCCAGGTGGATATTGGTGGCCACTCGCCTATTCCACTTGGACCCCCACCATTATTTCTTTCAGTTTTTTAGTTTCCTTAATTATAGCACAATTTACTTTTTTTCACATTTTTTCGGGTCCTGAACTTCTGGAGCCATTTTGAGGCCCTAAATGATGTTGTTTTTTTGGAAAATGGGAAAACACGAGTCTTTGCATGCATTTGATGTTTGCAGCTGAAATTTGTAGTCCTCGGATAAATCTTTCTAACAACGTATTGTGCGCATCAAACAGAGATTGCATCCCAAAGTTACGACCCCAGGAAGTTGATGTATCAATTTACCCAAACGGGCCCATAGTTTTGGCACTTCATCTCCTAGGGTTAGGTTTCTGGATGTTTATGGTTTTCCATTGTTTCTCAATAATAAATAGGCATTCGAGCCTCATTATAACACAATTCAAAGGCATGTAGCCACCACATCTCTTCTCAGAGACAAGCTATCATCGTCCGAGCTCGTTTATTTCCATTTATGTATGTAAGCATGTTTCAGTTCTTTGATATTAATGAAATGAAGTTTTATTTCTGCTTCATCTCTGTGTATATGTGTAATTTTGTATTTTTTTGCATTCCTGCATAAGTCTGAATAAACAACATATGATTGTTCATCACGATGTAATTCCAGTGAAAAAATAAGTCAACAGAGTAGGAACCAAACCTTGTAGCCACACGATTAGTTTAACAATCTATTCCTGTAGCCATACAGCTAACTGATGCAACCTAACTCACTTCAAATAAAATCGAAGTCCTCCTTGAGATTTTAAAACCCCTATTTGTGAGATAGGATCAGAAGGGAAAACCCTCCTCCAATCAGAGCGTGCACAATCATACCTGGAAAGGAGTGGAGTGAAACCCTTAGTGGACGCCTTGAATCATAGAAAGGTGTGGAGCCAAAGTAAAGGAAGATATGTGCCTACAAGTTCAAAGGAAATCAGTATTAGCAAACTTAGAAAACAGACAATGGGATACTAAACATAAGGTTAAAGGTCAACAAAAAACCTGTAAGACAAAGTAAACTTGTTGCAAAAAATCCTATGAGTCCAAGCACAATTCGGAGAATCATATTAAACCGAAAAGCCAAGAAATTATAAAGGAAACAAACCCTATCTTAGAGGACGTACAGCGAGATGCCTTAAATGTGTGTAGTTTGTAGCAATTTCTCCAGCAACCTGAGTGCAGTAGGAGGACCAACCTCTGTTGTAAAACCTTGTTCCATTAGGCAGTGGAAATTACAACAAAACAAAATTAACAAGAAAGTGAATGAATAAGAGCACCCTCTGGTACGAGTAATCTAAAATGTAGGTGTCATGGCAATGTTGGGTTGGTTAAATGAGCCATGCCACCAGCTAGAATCTTCTCGAAACAACCATAATTCCTGTTTGGAACAACAAATTAACATCACCAGTGCGCAAAGAAAAACTTCACAACAAGCATGTCGAATGAACCTCAGTCTAAGCGGGTCGGGTGGGTAGTTACCGATCAAAACCCAAGACTCAATCTCCATCATCGATTTCTTGCTGAGAGTGGAGAGTCATGGATATATTATTAGATCTCGAGACCTAATAAGCAAGGTGTAAAGCGTAGGTCAACCATCAAAACCTTCGAGGCCTTGGCTAGGAGAAGACCAAACATATGTTAATAATGGTTAATGCCCGCTGTGAATTAATGTAATGTGTGCCAAGCTCTATAGCATAGTAAAAGCAAGTGTCATTATAATATTGGCAGTTAGAGCATTGTATGATTATACAACAACTATATTAGAAATATAAACTTAATACCAAATGTGTAATGTATAACTAAAATTAATGCTAAGAATGTATAATTAAAATTTAATGCTAAGAATTTAACCTTGGTAAGGAAAGATAAAATTTAATAACATTGCTTTAATATTATTTTCTTTATACATATATGTTATCTTATGCTTTGAGTTTATATGAAGCAATTGATGGATATGCAATAATAATTTCTAGAATGAGAATATGCAAACCTGAACAAATGATTCAACTACTCTATAATTTTTAAAATGCCAAAATATAAATATAAATGTAATTTGAATTTTAGTGATAGATAAACTTTCCCTAGAATATAAATTAAAAATAATAAAATAATTAAATAACAAAACTTTATTGGTAAACTTTCTTTAGAAATATAAATTTTTTTTAAATAAAAATAATAAATAAAAATGAACAAAACTTTATTTATAATATGCAGACGGAAATCCAACCTGTTAAAAACACACAAATACAATAGGATAAAACCTAAACAATTAGATTAAAATACAATAGGATAAAAGCCTAAACAATTAGATTAAATTTTTAGGTAAATTTTTATTTATGTTAATGTAAAAAGTTTTTGCCAATTTTGGCATTTTGGCAATTTTGTAGTTTTTGGAGTTTTAAATATTTTTATAAATTTTATTTAAATTTATTTAAAATTTTAAAAAAATTATAATTTTAAGTGGTATCTCATAATCTGAGTGTAATAATAATTTTTTATAACATTAAAATTTATTTTTACATTTGAAAATTAATTTAAATAATATAACATTGCAATTTTATGAAATAATAAAATAAATAATTAATATAGATCTATGTCAGATTTATCAAGCAATGAGAGGATAAAATATCTTGAGATAATATTTTTTTTTCAAAATTTTAATTTCAAAAGGAAATTTATATGGTTAGAGATTAGAAGATTGTTAGAAGATTTTTCCGTAATATTTTTTGTCTATTTAGTTTTATATTCTCACTCAATTTAAAATTCAATAAATTCCAATTCATAAACCAACAACTCTATTATGTAATCTTTTTCCAAATTATTTAATATATTTAACTGCATACTCAAATTTCTATGTACCATGTATCAAATCTAACATTATTTGATGAATTTTTTTTATTATATTTATAATTAAATTGCACATTAAAATATATTAAAAAATTATAAGAACTCTGGAAAAACAACTACCACATATGCCACATATTTTTAAAATGAGAATATCCCAACTTGATTTTTTTTTAAAATTTTTAAAATATAAATGTAATTTTATTTTATTAAATTTTAAAATAAATAAATAAAATTAACAGAATTTTACATATATAGAAATCTATTTTTGTTAAAAAATAAAACAATTAAATTAACTTTTTAAAATTATATATATATATATATATATATAGTCATTTTGCGATTCACCGATAAGATCAATATTTACAATTACTGTTGTATAGTTCTTGAGATGGTAAGTGGTAAAAATGTTATTGACATGGAGGAACTAAGTCACATGCAATAAGATCAATAGCTACAGTTACTGTTGTATGGTTCTTGAGATTGCAAGTTGTAAGAATCGTATTGACATGAAGCAACTAAGCCACATGCAATATCTGCTAGAATGAGAATATGCCAACTTGAATGTTTGGTTAAAAATAAAATAATTGGATTAATTTTTTAGGTAAAATTTAGTTTATATTAAGTTAAAAAAAAAAAAAAAAAAAAAAAAAAAAAAAAAAAAAAAAAAAAAAAAAAAATTAGATAAATCAAATAATTAGAAATATAAATTATATTTAAGTATCTTGTTTATCTAATAAGAATTTTTTATAATATTAAATTTTATTCTTATTTTTGAAAATATAAATTAAACAATATTTTTATGATTTTGAGGTGAGGAAATATAGCAAAGATGTTTTAATCATTTTGATTAACTAATTGAACTAATTTTTAGGGCACATAAATTTAATAATATAATATTGGAATCTCACTGAAATACTAAAATAGACTAATTTAGATTTATTTGGGATCTATTAATGCTAAGTATTGAGAGAGATCAAATTTATTAAGATACAAACGTTTCTTCAAATTTTGCACTCAAAAAAAAGATTTGCATATCTAAATATTAATCCATTTAAATTTTACTAGATGAAAAATTATAATACATCCAAATTAATCTATATAAGAAAAATCTATAATTTTTTCTGATTAATATCCTTATCCTATCAATATTGTGTTATATCACTTATAATCTTTTCTTTTTCTTAAATATCCAAATAACCTTTAATCCAAATCAATATTACATTGATTTAATTAAAAAAACAAATATTACATTGATTTGATTAAAAAAAACTAATATCGCATTTGAAGATGTTTAAACACTGACATATAACAGATCAGTTCATTTTAATTTTTTTTTATAAAAGAAACATAGAAATAGTTTAATGTTTGACACCTAACAAACCATTTCATATAATAAAATTACATTTTCTAGAATGTAAAACGATTTTTTCTTCAGAAACCTTCATGAACATTAAATATTACATTAAAGAATGTTGAAACACTGACACATAAAATGAGTTCATTTTGAGATACTTTATGGAAGAAATTCAGATGTAGTTTCCCGAAATAATAAAAAAATTGGGAAATAATGTCTTAAATAATAGTAATATTTTATTATTTGAGAGTGTTAGTTTGCATATTTCGAATTCATATTTTCATATATTATTGTTTTTAGTTAAAAAAAGTGAAGTGAGTATGAAATATTTGAGATTTCGAGAATATCCACTTGAAATATTGGAGTTTTAATGAGCATTTCACTGTTTTTTAAAAACAATAATATCTTAAAATTGGAGTTTTAATGAGGCATTCATTATTTTTTAAAAACAATGAAAATTTTGTATATTTCAATTGGATTTTTAATATAAAGAAAGTTATTTTTAAAAAAATTATGTTATTTTAAATATAATAAATTTAATAAATTAAAATATATATATTTTATTTAAAATATTAATATAGATTTATTTTACTCTAGATTAATTTTCTTGATATGCAATTTTTTTTTCGAGTATAAAATTTGAAAGAAAAGTTTGTAGCTCAAAGTTTTAGACCTTTTGATAGATCAAGAGATTTGAGAAATTAAGATAAATCTATGTTGAATTTTGGATTACACACTTATAAAATATTTTAAATATAAGAAATTTTTACTTTCCACTTATTTAGTAAATGTATAAAATTATTTTTGTTATTATTAATTTTAAATATTAAGTATGGAATAAATTACATGCTCTATTATATATTAAATTAGAAAGAACTTATTAGTGGAAATTAAACTCTATTTTCTATATATAATTATGATATTAAAATATTTTACTAGACATGAATATTAGAATATTTGATTTATAAATTACATTAAACATTTTTTTAAGTTTATAAATATTATATATTAACTTTATATTAAGAATGAAATACACTACACATCTCTCTCAAAATGGATATAGAAAGTGATTTATTTTTTTTCTAATTACTTTAAAATTAAGGTGGAAATTGAAATATTCATATATAAGTGGCTCTAAAGTGCTTATAATTGTAGCAATATTTGCTCGATCAATTAAATTACAATAGCTTATTAAAATTATTTTGATAATATTTATAGAAATGGATCCTTAAAGCCACAATTCATTCTCTATAATATCTCAAATTCAAACCTAGTGGCGGCACAACCTAGACTCAGCGCCCTCTCTCGAGGTGCTGAAATTCCAAAGGATATAAAAAATAGACACCGCATTTTGAATCCCCTGAGCTTATCAGATGGATATGGGTGTGGTCAATAATTAACTGTGCCCATATCCGTCCACTGTGACCATATAATAGATATGGGTGCGGTCAATAATTGACTGTGCCCATATCCGTCAATTGTGACCATATAATTGACTGCACCCATATCCATCCACTGTGACCATATTCATCCAATTATCGAATATTCAAAAAATCAACAATTGAAATATAAATGCTAAAAACATTTTAAATGCTAGATCAAGTACCCACTCTTGTGAGTTACTGACAGATCCAGAGCGTGCTCACTGATCAGCAGAAGCAGAGCATGGGACAAGGCACGCCAGAAGTAGTTGGTAAGAGGTATCTGGCAAGTATTGATGAAACAAAATATTGAGGTAGAAAAGCACGTGGATCTGTCAGAGAGATATTCACCTCCATTACACTACATTCCATTTCCATTCACATGCTGATACACTCTGCTATTTCTATGCATTTTGTTTTACAAAAGGAAAAGGCGGACTGAGACACGTTTAGTATTCATATTGTTATTTACGTTCAGTTATTCTCGTGAGGCTGACTGAGTGAAAGTTGGTAGAAATCGACAGCGTTCGTTGGTGTCGTTTTACTGGAATTCAGCGATTGAATGATCTGCTAAATTTGTAATTCTGACGTTTTAAGGCGACTCTGACAAATGCGAAAACTTCCAAAATCATATTTCTAAATAAATTAGATATACATTTCTAACGATGAAATTACAAATTTTGAAATCTAACGAAAAAATATTAGGACATGAAACCTCCAACCCCCAAGCTGACTGGAATTGATGAAATGCTGACATAGGAGCATGTGATGTGTCAGAGAGATTCAGTCCATGACCCATGACCCATTCCCGTGGGTGGTTGTTTTCACCAGCACACTAGGTAGGAAGGTACCTGGTACCAGCATGAATGAAAATGAAGTTGGTGGGTTTGGTGGTGGCAGAGAGACCTTACAAGCATACCAAAACAATATACAATTATACAATATAACAGATTTTCAGATTCCTGTGATTAAATGTATTATCCAGTATAACAGATTTCAGATTTCTGTGACTACATGTACTAAATTGCAAGCAAGTGGTCTCAGCAGTATTATGTACATGTACAATGGCCATTTTGGTGGGTTGATATTTGGAATCCACATTAAGATTCATCTTTTTTGGTAGAGTATACACACTTACAAAGATGTTTAGTGTATGGTTTTACTTCAAATTATTTTCCAACAAAATGGTAAGTAATAAAATTATTTTTATAATATTTTTAACCATGAAAAAAATTAATTTCTCTTATTTGTAGTGAACAAAGAAACATAAAACAATTTCCCTTATGTGCAGTGAACAAAGAAATATAAAACTAACTCATCATAAGAAAACATAATATTATTTCTAAAATAAAATATCATTTAATTAAAATAAATAAATAATAATAATAATAACATATGTTATTGATTTTATATAATAAAATCTCATTATTTTATTGTTATTTCTGTTACTATTATTACTGTATTTTTATTTTTTATTAAAAATATATATATATTTTTTAATTTATAGGTTTTATGTTTTTTTTTTGTTTTTTTTTAATTAATTTAATTTTATATGTATTTTTTATAAATTCTATGGTTTCTTTTCCTAAGTTACAATTAAGTCACTTATTATAATAGAAGTCTTAAGATATATTGATGATGGTAATTAGTGTGATAAAAGGTGCAAAGAGATATTAATGATACAATTCAAACTTAAAAAATCATATTGAAAAAAAAACATTTAATATACTTAATATCTTTTTTAAAAAGTCTATGCATTTAGTTTAACCTTTCAACTTTTGTTTCTTATATTTTGCATTCTCGTGGATTTTGTTTCCACAATTTAAATGTAATTTTTTTTTGTTCTTTTTGAATCTACATATCAAAATGATTAAAAAACAAATTTCAGCATGAAAAAAAGTATGTTTCATAAACCACAACCACACATCCCTCTTTGGGATGCTGCATCAAAAAACCCCACTAGACATACAATGCTTGGGCCAGTCCTACAAATCTTTTCCTTGGGCACTTTGTTGTGTACATAATCATCACTGATCCATTTTGTGATTCGATCCATCACCATCGCTTCTTTTACCTTACAATTTTCGAAAATAATTTGGTTCCGCCACCTCCATGTCTCCCAAAAGATAGCCAGTGGAAGTAGCCTCCATGTGATACATTGTTCACTCCACCAATATAAACAGTCAGAAATATTCTCATATTGTATATATGGAGTACCAATTTTTACTGTAAAGTAGTGCCATATGCGGACAGAATATGGACATTAACAATAAATGATTGTTGTCCTCCCCTCGTTCCAACAGAGATAGCAGATCCCTAGCCCCTGCTAATTCCTCTTTTGTAGGTTGTCCCAAGTAAGATTTTTATTTTTCCAAATAAGCCAAAGAAACATGATGATCTTGGTGGGCAATTTAGTGCGCCAAAATTTGTAGAACCAGCATACCTCAATGATGTGAAGCTCCTAAGTGCAAAGGTTTTAATAGGTGTCTGCCACCTCAATATCCCCTATCTTTTTCTTGCCAGCCCATGTGATATGATCTCCTCACCCATCTCGACAAATACCAATGGATTTCATCATGTGTCTGATGTGCTCCCATTCAAGAGAGATTTGGACCGACAATCCCAGCTCATTGGCCCTCTTCCAAATAAGAATGTGTCGAAGCCATTCCCAAATGACTTGGTTCCAATAGAAGATTCCTCTTCTATTGAAAACATGAATTAAATCCGTAGATATGTTTGATTCCCGGCACATACCAAGAATCTGATCCCCGCCTATCATTATTTGATGTCTTGTGTCAAATTGCCAGCGTAGATTTTGAAGAAAAGCATTTTTGATCTTGATAAGGCTAAGCCATATAGCCGATCCTGTGGGAATACCGATGGTCCCCCGACACATCCAATATACAAATATTTGTTCTTTATATATTTATATCTCATCACTTTACCCCATATGCCCTCTCCAAATTACTGCACCACAGTGACTTCAACAACATCGCCCATCCAAATCATCATAGGTTTAATACACCCCATCCTCCCAATTTTTTTGGTATAGTAATGTTCTCCAATTTTACGAGGTGATATTTTAAATTCTGTGCCACCCCAAACAAAATATATTGAGCCTTAATACAGTGTAAGGAGTTAATAATAAGTTGGGGAAGGAGATATAAGTGAGCCCAATATACACCTAACTGGGTGAGCACCGACTGTGTGAGTGTAATACGTCCTCCCAACGAGAGGCATATAAATTCCCAACCCATGATTTTCTTGTAAAGACTTTCAATAAGCCACAACCAATCACTATTCTTGTACTTACAGGGCTTAATGCGATATCCCAGATATTTCATGCCCACTTCCATTGAATCTGCTCCCACCCCGAAAATTATCTGTATATAGGCAATGTCATGCATATCATAAGAACCATATAAAATGGTATATTTCACTAAGTTCATAATGAGGCCCATGGCCTGTCCAAATTTGTTGAAGATATGAGATAATGTGAGTCATTTAAATCTATCTATCATCCCCATAATCAAAACATCATCAACAAAGAAACTGTGAGATAACGTAATTTGTCTACCAATGTTCAGTGCATCAAATTGGCCCTCCGCCACAACTTTCTTAATGTGGAGACTGAGACCATCCATAGCAAGTATGAATAAAAGGGGAGAAAGAGAGCATCCCTGTCGAAGTCCCCTTCTCGCCCAAAAAAAAGGGGATGGATAACCATTTATAACAACACTGTACCTGACATTTGTTACGCATGCCATTATCCATTCAACTCCTCTGGTCTGTATCCCAATATTCTGAAGGACCATCTGTAGATATCCCCAATCTAAACAGTCGTATGCATTTTGGACATCAACCTTCATAATAACAACATTCATTTTTTTGACATGAATCAAGTGTCAGCATTCTTGTGCAATAGCCACAACATCGTGAATTTGTATGTTTTGTTAGAATCCATATTTTTTAGGGGATATGTACTTCGATAGTATATGCTTTATCCCAGTTGCAATAGTCTTCAAGATAATCTTATAAATAAGATTATAGAGTGAGATATGTCGATAGTCAGAAAAAGTGCATGTTGTCGCCTTCTTTGGGATGAGAGCAATGTATGTAGAGTTTATGTGTGAGTGTATAAACTCCAACTGTCTAGATTCTTCCATGATGGAAATTAGATCTTCTTGGAAAAGATCATAAAAATGGGTAAATAACTCAACCGTCCAACCATCTAGACTCGAGCTTTTGTCCCCCTTAAGAGATTTCAACAATTGATGGATCTCTTCAACCGAGATAGCCTTATATAATGCCAAGTTTTCCTCCTCATCAAACATCAAAGGATGTTCACTTACCCCCCATACTTTCTCCTCCCCACATTCGAGACCCCTGCACCTATATGCTTGTTCAAAGTGTGCAACCACCAATCTAGTAATCTCTTGTTGTGACAGAATGCAATTGCCATCAACATCAAAGATCTCCCAAATTAAGTTAACCTTCCTTCTGTGGTTTGTATAACGATGAAAAAATTAGTGTTCTTATCTCCCTCCTAAATCCATATGGCCCTGCTCTTTAGGTGCCAAGTCAATTCCATTTGGTGAAGGATTTGCTTCTTTTTTAGCTCTAGTGCATGAATTTCGTCCTGCACCGCGACTAATGGGGAATGAGAGGACATGTGATGCTGAAGAGACACCAGGGCTATGTCAATATCATTTAGATCCTTTTTCTGTTATGCCTTCTTCCTTCGTTCCCATGACTTTAGCACATCCTTCAAGGCACAAAGTTTGTTCTGTATAGCAGCCATGGGAGAAAAATTTACACCATGGTCCCGTGCCCAGAAATCTCTTATCAGGACTTGAAAATCAGGGTCTTCCAGCCAGTCCTGATTGAATTTAAAAGGCATGGCATCTCTAATATCCCCACGACGCCAGGTAAGAATGATGGGGCGATGATCAGATGTATAGTTATTAACAATATTGGATTTTACACACCCAAGCTTTTCCACCATTTGTTCATGTAGTAGGAAGCGGTCTAACCTTTTGGAAACATATTCATTGCCAACCCTACCATTATCCGAGGTAGGCACAATTTTAAGAGGGCATCTATCAATCAGGTTATGATCATTGATAAAATTTTTAAACATATCAGTCATATTATCAATGCTTCGGGACTGGCCCCAAACCTTGTTCAAACCTATAGTGCAGTTCAAATCGCCCACCATAATCAAAGTAATTAGATGCATAATTCCATAAAAACATAGGTTTCGCCAAAAAATGTATCGTTCTCTGTACGAGGCATATATATTTAAAACATGAATCCTCCCCGATAGACCTCTGATGTGCCCCTCCAGAAGAATACTCGTAGAACATGAAAAGGCCTTCATCCTGACCCATCAGGGATCCCATAGGACAACCAATATCCCCGATCGACCAACAACATATGTGGCCACCATATGCTAGTCCAAGAGCAAATGCCTGAAATAGTTTATTTCTTGTCTTGCCAAGTGCATTGTTTCTTGAATGAGAATAATGTAGGGACAAGAAGAGAGAAAAAGTTCCTTGAGGGCGAGAAATTTTTTGGATTCCCCCAAAACCCGAATATTCATTGATAGGATGAAGTTCATGATGGACCAGATTCAGGCAGGAATGCTCTAAGGGCTCGAGGTGAAATGGGAGATGCAATAGGAATTTCTATCATAGAATGAGGATCAGAAGGGTTGGTATTAGTATGACGGGAATGCCCACGGAAATGCCAACTACCCCTAATTTTCTTCCTTCTAATAATGATGTTGTGGCCAAGGATGGGGTGATGATTGAGGACGAAGAACCCGAAGGTTTGTGGATCGTGAGCGAAAGAAGGTCGAGGGTCTTCTTTTGTAGTATAAAATCTAATTCGTTGTCAACCGAGTTAGTCAGTGAAGTCACCAAAGACCTAGGAGAAATAGATCGAGTAGGAGTCATAATAAGGGGGTGCATCGATGGAGAGGGTATGTGAGCCAGAGAGTACATAATGTGTGATGTAGGGGGGACGTCGAAAGACGACATCTAGGAAGGAACAAAATCCAAAGGGGAGGGAGCTGGAACAGAAAGAAGGGAATCCTGTTTCATCGGGGATGAGTCATTGATGGTGGGAGTGCCAGAATGTTCAGGTTTCCAAGGTGATGATGGAACACATATGAGGACTGACTCATCATTAACCTTAGGGAGTGAGGCAGCAGAATCAAATAGTGTAGAGTGTGTCAGATTACCTGGAGAATTTAGAACACCACTGGATGAACATTCTTCCCCCGACCAATCTTGTAATATTTTGTTCATCTATCGTCCATATCGTTTGCTCCTATTTAATGATGACTGCGTGGAAAGCGATGACCACCCTTCCCTTGTGGACACTAAGCCATAAGATGGCCAATGTGGTGGCATATGAGACAGTGAAAAGGTACACCCTAGAAGTCCAGATGTTGCACCAAGTGAGTATCCTCCCATTGCAGCTCAATATGGTCCGGAAACCACCCACAATAATCTCTCTCAATCAAAATCCATGCAACTCTTTTATCGCAGGCGCCCACGCACTTAGGGTCGACATATACAAATTTTCCAATCGCATTCCCAATATCCATAAACACTTGTCTGGTCCAAAATTCAATTGGAAAGCCCGACAGCTTAACTCATATGAGCTTGTTCTTCGACGTCTCCTTCAAAGGATTGAATCTGATATACCAGGAGTGTAAAGAAAGGAAACCCCATCCTTTGATCCATGGAAGTGCCTGAATTTTGAGTAAATCCTCATGGCAGAGGAAATGGAAACTATACCATCCACCCATAAGCCGAACCACAGAGGGCATATAGCAAAGTAAGGACTTCCATTTCGATACCACCCAGCTCCTCATCTCACCTTCGTCAACATCAGCAAAATTCCATTTACCAATAAGAGCTCTTTTTTGTAAGCTGGTGACCCTGTCGATCAAGACGTCGTGACCAAAACTGAGAAATGGAGTCGGGGTGGTAATTTTAATGGCACGATGTTTTTGGCCACCCCGTCAGACACCACCCATACTACGTGCCCCGTGTGAATCAAAAGTAGCATGCCGACCATCTGTCCAAAGATCCTGCCCAACTCCTGGGGGCTTCACTTGAGGGTGTGAAGGGCCCATCCCCCGCACAGATCCAGAGAGAGAATGGTGGAGTGATTCATCCTCCACGGTGGCCCAAATAAAGGCTTCATGAGCTGATGTGTCGGACACAAATGGGTCCATCGAGGACATGTATTGGAAAGAGTAATTCAGATATAGAAATTATCAATGAAAATCAGACATAAATAGGAGACATTAATTGGAGACAGGGGTGGTAGGTGAGACACCAGGTGAAAAGAATGGAAATCCCTGCAAGAATGTTTCGAGATCCATGATCGTAGGGAGAATGTCAGAACTCGCACATAGACCAACTTGGATATCACCAATCGAGGAAGCCCACCACCAATTCAGAATTCTGAAATGGAAGAAATGTATCTTCATGGACCTAAAACAAAAAGTGCCCAATCAAGTGGATCAGCACATAAGCACCCACAGTCCAGAATGTCAGAAGGATACCGACGTATCTGTGTTTTGATATAGACCCCTGTCAATCCAGAAATTAAGATCTCATCCGCCCCCCAGGTGTGAATTCAAATATTGCTTGAAATGAGATAATCTAATACTCGAAAATGCCCCATGCCACTGGAGAAACTAGGGCATGCAAGACGTAGAGAAAAAACCAGTGTCGAATTTTGACTAAAACACACTAAAAACCGTCGCAGCAAAAAATACAGCAACATCCCCAACAAGCCCACCACCTGTTACACAATCGGATTCCAAAATCCTTGCATGGTAGAGATATAATGAATGAGTTACACCAACGTCGCCAAAGGGATCAGTAATTGATAGGCTGAAAACATGAACCCTCCCCCTAGTAAGGTTGTGGGAAAGAAATCGAAAGAAGGTCAGTCCAGATAGGCATCTGGACGTCGGGGAGCCGAATGAGAATGATTCCTAATAATGCATATAAGAATGTAAAATGCTGTGAAAAAAATAGAGGGATATGGAAAATCTCTGATTTTAGAAGTGGAATAAGGACATCCATAATGGAACCAGGCATACTATAATGAAATATCAATGAATGTCCTCAGAAACTATAAATGGAAAAAAACCACCTAGAAGGATAATGCAGCAAAAAACGCATAGTAGCCGCCCGCGGTTCGATTGATATAGTATATCCAAAAGACAAGCTAAGAGAGAAATTAATAAGTTACTAGAAGCCCACAAAACCCCATAAACCAGAGCACACAAATGCAACCTCCGACCTCTAACACCATACACCTTAGTATAATTAGCTATTTACATCGAGGAAATGACCAACCCTTGACCTACCCCTTACCCATGAGCTCACCCTCAAGGGCATAAAATCTCCAAATTTCTGATCTTGTCCATTTTGGTTTTCCTAGAAACCAAGGAGGATCAATTTTGAACGAGCTCCATGGACATCCACAGGTTAGATATTCTATTTCTCTCATCAAAGCAAAATGAAAAGGCCAAGATCAAAATGACTAAATTAATTACATGGGAGAAAGCAATAGCCTGTAAATACCATTGGTTGATAATAACCTGTATACTTGAATAATAATGATTGATTATATTTGAATAATGACGATTGATTATATTTTAGGATTATGACTAAGTTGGCTTAAATTGATTGCACATAAAGAGTTGTAGCAAATTATTATCTTCATAAATTTATATGAGAATATAAACGAGTGAGAATAGAACAAACTTTGAAAACATTTTTAGTTTCTGTTGAAGCCCTGAAAATTGGGTTGAAAACAAGGGGGATAACCGCCCGGTCCGGACCTTGGTTGACAGCTCCTTATCCGTTTGATATAGCAGGTCCAACTGGGGATAATAGGACCAGTTTCCCAATCTAAGGGTGTGTGTGTGTGTGTGCAGAATTGGATGTTGCTGATCTAAAAGTTCCTATCTAAACTCCTTTAATCTAACTCTATGCTATTGTAATCTACTGAAAACAGCACATCAAATCTATGCTAACCCGGGATGTAATTCTTCTATTATGTGATCTAAAGAGATTTCAAATAATAACTGGTAATAAAGATCATTCAGCGATTATAAGAATGAAAAGTAATTAAGATGAACCACTTTGCATAAGAAGTTAGGCAAAACAGTTGTGAACAACATATCGCATAATAAGTTATTCACATATTAAACATAAATAAATGGCTCCACCGTACAAAAGTGCCAAATGGTAACACAAACATTCATGTAATAACATATAAACAAATAAAAACTGTATATTGCTTTAAGAATATAAGCAGAAATAGTCAAGAGATAAAAGTACCATTTATGACGCGTCCTACTCATAGCTCAAGCAACAATGATTATCTCTCCTTGTTCAATATCTACTAAGAGTACAGAATGCAACATCAGTAGCAGACATCAAATGCAAACATCAATAAATCTTGATCCTTTCATTCATAAAACCTCTATGAGGGTGCAAAAGTGCATGTTCTAAGATAAGTTTTTGACAAATTCCTGGACCCTTCTCTAAATGCATGAGAAGGGTTTAAATACTACTAACTAAATCTAATAATAGTTTATTTACAAAAAATCAGGATGCAGTTTTCAAATGACCGCCCTTTTTCTAATCTAATTTTTAAGAAAAAATAAGATTCCAAAGTAAACTATTTCTGTATATGGTCTTTAAAGCTGCATGTATTCAACATTTGTTCAAGGAGAGTCAGTCGGTTAACTTCTGCTTTGAGTTGGGCTGAGAAAACAGAATCGACGAGTGCTGGCACCACCTTTTCAGCTGCATTTATGATACATTTCATGGTCATCCACTGACTATGCGGTTTTACCAAATATGTCCAGTAACACTCCCAATTTAATCTTTTTAGTGCTTGGATTCCTTTTTCCTTTTCTTGTGCTTTATGCTTCCAACCCTCCTCTAATTTTGGTTTGTTTGGTAAATATCCCGAAGTAGTTTCAGTGATTAAATTTTCTCTGTGCAAATTCTCATTTATACAGTCAATGAGAATACTTGTTGTCGTAGCTGCTATTCCTGCCGCTTTTTCTGCTTCTTTGATTTGATCATCCCACTTACTAAAGAGCAATTCTTTATGATTCTCATTTATCCTGGGTGCGCCTGCCTCTTTTCCTTCATCTCCATCCTGTTAAGTCAGATAATCAGTCACCTATTTGTCAACCAGATCATAGTCGCTTCGTAATTTGACCACTTGATTAGTGATCTTATCACTCATTTCGCAATAGTAACTCCATTGTGATATCTTTTGTCCCAACACTTCTTGTTGTTGCAGTAGTTGTTCTTTCAATGCAATAGATTCTCAAATAAACTCTGTAAGCTTATGCTCATCTTTATGCATCTCTTGTAAATTTTGCAATTGCTTTCCTTTCTTGTCCAGACTTCTTTGATAACCTATTTGCATTTGCTGGAAATCTTCCTGCAACTTTTCAAGCTGTTTGTGTGTCTCATTATTAGCATTGGCCTGTTGCAATTGTTGTTGCAGTAAATGTATTTGATCTTCTTGTTCTTTTAACAATTGTTGTACTTCTAATGCTTTGTCAATAGTCGCAGAAGCATATTCTCCTGCGATCTGAGACAGTTTAGTGAGATTTTCAGTTGGATTACTGTTGGGGTCTTTCCATAAGACATCCAATTGCTCAGCATCTTGATGCAGTGTATTTTCCAACTTCCTTTTCTTTCTCTGTCTCCTTACTACTGCTTTATGTTGAGGACTATAAAAGATTTCCAGAGGAGGAATTTCTTCTATATTAAGTACAAGCTCAAAAGATGGAGTGATAGGAGCATGTTCTTTTTCTGAGATACTGCTGACTATGGTTGGGATTACTCCTTTTGCAATCTGAGTATTGCTCGTAGGTGTTTTTGGGAATTGTCCTTCAAGATTGATCAGTTCATTGAAGGTTTCCCATTCCTTATCGAGCTCGGTTATGACAGGTGGTGATTTGATGATGAGAGAGGGAGGATATTTTTGCAAGCAGGTAATAACTTGCTGTTGCAGAATTTCCATTGACTGAGCCGTGTCCTTAGTTGCCTCTTCGCTCTTATTTTGGTCGTTCCCGGATCTTTTAGAATGTCTAGATACTTCTTGCACAGACTTAGATTTAGATCTCGAACTACTTGAATTTCCACTGAGGCTAATGCTTGGAGTTGGTTCTCTAGCAGGTAATCGCAGCTTTTCTAAAGGAATAGTGGCCAATCTTTTTTCCCTATATACCTTGAAATTTTGAAAGTATTCTGGAGATAATTACGATTGGGCTTCCTGCAAAATTTCTTGAAGCAAGCCTTTATTTTGGAATAAGTCATCAAATAAATCCTTTTTCCCAAAGAACACCTTCACTTTGACTGTAGTTGTGAAATTCTGAGCAATTTCATTTAGGTCAAATGGTCTTGCCAGGATTTTAAATAACTGCAGACATGTTATATTCTGGATTTCTGTAAATGTATGACCTACATCGAACAGCGAAAAGGCCCCACAAACCACATGAAACTGTGGCCATATAGCCTTCTTCTTGTCCTTTAAATCCTTTGCTAGGCCGCGTTCTGAACAGGTTTGATATGCAATTTCTCGAGCCAGAAGTTTATCGGGGATATACAAAGGTAGAACATGTGGGGGGACAGTGCTTCCAAATACTCTAACATAGGTGAATAATTCCTCCCCAAACCATCTTGCAATGGGGATGATATCTATCTGTGCCTCAAGTGAGCACCTCGGGGGTTCTTTATCATATAACATTCTATACAAGGGTAGGATAAGCCCATGAAAAATTTGGTAGAAATGTGGAATGAACTAGGAGTCCCATAATATCTTATGATAAACATGGATGGGCAATGGGTCTTGAGTTGTCCATTTCCAACCCATAACAGGAAATTTAGACACATAACAAATCGAATCCATAACATATGCGGATAGGTAAAAAGGAGGATAGATCCTTTGAGACATGGATCTTTTAGACCAGTAATTGAGAATAGCCTTGACTAGGTTATCAGAAAAGATCTTGACCCAATCTATAATTATGGCATTTGTGGCAGCATCTATTAATGGTAACCATTCAGATGAAAACTTATTGATATCTAGTTTTCCAAATAATCTACAGAGCATGGCCACAGCAAAACAATATGGGGAGGTGAGGGAACCAGTGTTGTACATACCATTTTTGTCTTTCTTGAGCGGTTCATCTTTTCTGGACCAATCCTTGGTGGTCTCTGATAGGTTCGGGTTCTCTGCCACGAATTTTTCAATGAATTGCATATTGTAAGTTGCCTGCGGTTCAGGAAGATGATACATGAGCCTTAAATCTTGTGCAGCGAATGATCCGATGAACCCTTGTCCTTGAATCTTGAATTGTCTATCTTTCATTTCCGCATTATCAAGTATCCACTTGATCATGTCCGTATATGGGAGAATTTTGGGCCTTGCTGCTATCCTATGTAGGAATGAGCATGCTAAATCTTCTAAGGATGCTTCGGAAGAACCTGTGAGTCTGAGCCAGCAGTAACATTCATTATTCTGGGGTTTTCTTCTTCAAGCAGACTGTACATGCCTTCCCATGTTGATATCTGTGCGTCTCTGTTACAAGTTGTGTCTGTATATAAAGGTGCCATTCCCTTCATCTCGGAGCTCTGAGATTTATTTTTCTTTCCCATTTCTTCCTATGTATTGCCTTGTATAGTCCTCCGTTCTCTGTCCCTGCGGCTCACAAGTGAAATGGAAATGACTGATCAAGAAAGGTGATGGGAGAGTTTTAAATGCAGCAGACACATCAAATATGTCACCTTACGTGAAGTAATTCTTTGAAAATCACGCGTCCATATTTCATTAATAACTGACAACTAATCCCTTTATTAACATTTAAAGCGCATGATCTTGAGTCAGATTATGGTAAGTGGCTTTTCTTGAATAGCGTGACCGAAAGATTCGCGATGGAGTGATTTTGCGATTTGCTTCGTAACTTCGCAGATCGCGACATCGCATTATCGCACTATCACATTATCGCACCATCGCGCTATTGCAAATATAACGTCGCAGAGCTGGTTTGGCTTAATATCACAACCATCATTTTATCGCAATATCGCATTGTCGCAGATCGCAGAAGTTTTACGTTTGCCAAATTTCGTTAGCCCATTTCCTGCGATATGCGATATTGCGATCGGTGTTATCGCAAATCGGTAAATCTTGAAGTTTTTCTTATTAGTTTTTCTATTGCGATGCGATAGCCAAATGATAGTAAACGATAGTACTTTACTATCATTTTACGATGTGGCTTGTTTTTAAAGACTTTTTCTTATTATAAACTCAGGTTTTAAAGTATTCAAAAGATCTTCCTAAGCTTACGATGGCAACCTTATTTTGAAGAAAGGAAACTCTTGCTTTTCCAAAAATTTAACTAAGGGTCCCCATTCATTTAGTATTCTGGATAACACTTAAATGAAAAAAAGGGGGGGGGGGGGGGGTTGTTGCTGGCCACAACAATTGGCGATTCACTTGGGAGAACCAGTTATCTCTGCTTTTCTTTTGAACTTTTCAAACTTCCAAAACAGAAAGCTTTTAGAAATTTTAATCTTTATTATTGAAAGATAAAGCACATTATGCTCTAAACCGTCAACGATATTTTGTTTCAACTTCTTTCTATTTTAATTATTTGCTTCCTCAGCTTGTCCTTGTATTTACATCAGCCATTACTTGGTATTGTAAAGATAAAATAAAGTTTTCCCTGTGAACCAGTTTTAAATATGCTCATTTGTCGTAGGTAGAGCCTCTGCTGCCAGCAGGCATCCATGGCCTCGACAGGGTTACCAGTTACGCAGCAATGATCCTTTATCCTGCTTAAGGCGATCTACAACTTTCAGAGAAAAACCCATATTTGACACTTATTTCTTTGATCTCCTTTTTATTCTTAAAGAATTATGTCTTGGTTTGGTAGCCAAATAATGACACAGTCATTCACTTGATTTACACTTTTGTTGAACAAGCTGGCTCGTGATGAGACCCCTTGTCTCTTGATTTCAACAATCTTGAGTCATTGCCCTGTTTTGGTGGGCAGTATTGGCAAAGTTAGCAAGTTATAATATCTGTGATCATGATAAGCCAGCTCGTGATGAGACCTCTTATTCTTTAAGATAAAGTGTATTCATGGATTGTTCCTCTGAATGCTGTGATTTTCTCTAGCAGGGAGGAAGTCATTTTTTGCCTTAAGAAAGTTCTAGACAACAATATTAGAGTTTTTTGGAAACAACTGTTCTACAGAGAATCTTCATTTTGTTATTGATACCTTTCATTGTGCTGATATAAAACAATTTCTTCACTAAAGATTGCTTTCATCAAATTTTTTGAAGTTGAAACTAGTATCGTATCTGGGTTAAAGTTTTTAACTGCATCTAATAATAATAAAGATCAAGTTTCCAAAAGATTTGCTATTTATACAAACAAAAGTTCAAAATATGAAAGAGAAATGGTGTCTTTAGTAAATGTCAAATGTTGTTAACCACAACATATTTTATTAGGGGGAAAAATATTTAAAGAAATGAGAGGTAACTATTCCCTTGGATTATGTACATAATAGGGATAATTTCTTCTTTTATTTTGCCTATCAACTTTTAAAAATTAAATTATCCACCTAATAACCTAGCTAAATTACTCCTACTCCTATTTTAACTATATACAGAAAAATTTGACTAGGTAAAATGATATTTCCAGTGAAGCCATCTTTTCATTTTTATTCCTACACGTATGTACCTTTTAAACATCAGTGTTAAGAATAAAACTTTTCTTGGACTGTCAATATTGAATTAGAAAGTGTAACTTCAGTCGGGATTCTGCCTGAAATTTCTTCTTTATGAAATCTTCTTTCCAATTGGATACCTATTGGATCATAAAAATCAGGATGAATTTCTGTTATGGATTGGTGATCGTTCAATAGGAAAGATGACAGGCTAGTTTGTGAATATGAGCTTTTAATTTTAATGGCCTGAAATCTATTATGTGTTAAAGTCAAGATTTTAGCAATTTCTCATAAAAGGAAAGTTTCCACATATAAATCACTAAAAAAAACAATGAATAATAGATGGAATTTTCCCAAAAGAGAATTAT
>APFE030465918.1:6905-26647 GCA_000404065.3 Pinus taeda
AAATAGACATCATACTATATGCAGGGAAATTTTAAAAGCAGTTGGTCCATGTGGAAATAACTGTGACTATCTTTTCAAGTTGGAAGAAACCATGCTCAGCATTGGTGAGTATATTTGAACTCTATTTTCATAGAATACTGACCCTTCATACATCTATATCTTCAATGCAATCTTTCTTTATGGTTGGAGTGGAATTCATAGCTGAACTTATTATTGTAATGTCACAGGCCATGCAGACGATGAGGTGAACAAGCTTGCTAATGAAGTGAGGAGAATTCTTGGAGTGGGCCATAAAGTTTTCCATCGATCAGCATTGTGACTCAATAACTTTGGCATTGCACAATTTCCCCAAGAATGAACAGGGTTCAATACAAAGTCATCAGACTCATTTCTCACACAATTTACAACTTCAACTAAAGATACATCAAATTTCCATGTCACTGGACACAGCAGAACGTAATCCTTTTCTAAGCGACCATGTTTGGCACACAGCGAATCATAAGGAATCCTTTTTCTACTTTTATAAAGTTATATACTTTGAATCATAATTTACCAAGTGGATAAAGTTGTATCCTTTGAATCATAATATACCAGGGTGGATTAAAAAAACTTATTTTGCACATAGTGAATCGTAGCTTACAAGGAGTACATTTTTATAGTTTTGTGAAATGAAAAGGAAAAGTAAATTGAAAGCAATTTTTTAGTTTATAATAATAATAAATAATAAATAAAATTTTAAATTAGATATTAGATTGCGTGTATAAAATTTTTATTTGTTTTCTTGTTATAAATTTTTTTGATTAATTTAATTGATTTGATTATTAAGATGAGAATTTAATTTATAATAATTTATAAAATAATTCATATATATATATATATATAATTGATTATATAAAGATTTATTTTGATTAATTTGTTAGTAAAGTGAAAAGAGGGTTTTTTCGTAGATTTTTGGATAAGATGGATCTAGTTTGGTTATTATATACACCCATATTATATCTACTTTGGATCTATTTCTCATTCTCTCTCTCCTCTCTCTTTCCTCTTGCTCTACTATCTCCCTCCATTTCTCCTTCTCTGAAGTCCTTCCCCTCTTCCTTCCTCTCTCTCCCTTCTCTCCCACCTCCCTCGTCTTCTTCTCTGGTCTCCTCTCTCCCTATCTCTCTCTTGTCACTCTCTCTACCTTTATCTCTATATGTCTTTGTTCTTCCCTCCCTCCCTCTTTCCTTTCCCTCTACTTTGCTCTCTCTTCATTCCTCTCTCTCCTTCTCTTACACCTCCCTCTCTCTCTTCGTCTCCTCCCCATCACTGTCACTACCCTCCAACTGTGTCACTACCTTCCTACCTCTCCCCTCCACCCCCTCTCTCCCTGCTCCATCTCTTTCTCCATCCATATGATGGATAATTTTCACTTTATGTAATCAATGTGATATGTAATGTCTTAAATATTTTACATTTTAATTTTTATTTTACATTTTAATTTTTTATTGTGAAATGAGTTACGGTTTTTGTGCAAGTGGTCTTGATAAGTCATGGTAATTGGCCATGGTATTGTAACAAAACCTACTTACAAGTTAATAATATCTAGATATCCATGGTTATATCGTAAGTTTATTGTAATTATTAAGTTTTTATGTGCTTATTATGGAAACATTATTAGTCACTTGAAGGACTCTAACAATTGATTTGTCTATTCAACATTATTAGTTTAGCATTGATAAATGCAAATTATAATGTTTAACTTTGAAAAATAAATATTGATTTTCAATTTATTAAGAAAAAAAATTCAAACATTTGATTGGACCATAACTTGAAGGTTTTATTGTAGCATTTGCACAATATAATGCCATGTGGATAATTGCATTTCATATTTATGCCATAATTTATGGATATGGTTGCAATATTCTTGCCACACATTTAGATATTTGTGTAGTGCTTTTTTATTCTTAACCTTGCAAACCATCTAAAATAAAATTATACTCAAGTAAATAACAAATCTACAATCAATTACTTCCCACCATAATTTAAGCAAGTCTTTGCATAAAAATAGATAGGAATAAGATGTAAAAAATATACTTACAAGAGTTACTTCCCATTATTATTTATGTTTTCTTCAGTACTTATGTAGAAGTAAAATTGTAAATGTGTAGATTTACTACCAAAATTTATGCAAGTTCTTCTAACCAAGCAATTTACTTATCCACTTCACATTTCAATTTATTAGGTATTTATAAGTAAAATTGTAATGTGTAGATTTACTATAGAAATTTATGCAAATTCTTCTACTAGACCAAGCAATTTACTTATCCACTTCACATTTCAATTATTTATGTTTTCTGCAGTACTTATGTAAAAGTAAAATTGTAAATGTGTAGATTCAGTACAAAAAATTATGCAAATTCTTCTACTTGACCAAGCAATTTACTTATCCACTTCACATTTCAATTTATTAGGTACTACCAATACAAGACTATAAGACAATTCGTCTATCAACCATTATTAAACCAACATTGACCAATATAATTTACAATTATTCATGCAACTTTTTTGAGAGCATTATTTCTAACTTGAATTAGAAAAATTAAACTACACCATAAAACAAAATTACAATATAATAAATTAAATTTATTATTTTTATTACATTTAATTTTTTATTATTAATTGAGTCTTTACACTCTAATATTGTTATTATAATCAATTATGTATTAATTTTAACTTTTATTAACTAATATATAATAATTTATTAATATCATCAATTATGTATTAATTTTTAACTTTTATTAACTAATATATAAATATTTATTATAATCAATTATGTAATAATTTTAAAACTTTAATTAACTAATATATAAATATTTATATTAAACATTTAAAAATAATATTTAAAGATTACTGCAATTATCTTTAACCATAGCCACATAATGGTCATCTATAAGCGTAGCCATTGAACAATCATTTTGGTTCTTTCTTAGTTTTAGCCGTTGCTTTATACTATGATGCCTATGTTTTTTCCTCTCCGAAAAATCACTTTAATTAGTGGTTCTTAAACTTATCAAGACTCGTTATGGTGGTCTTAAGTCGGGTGGTTTTTCTTTATTCTCTCTCTCTTTATCGCGTGCAGATATTTTCAAAAAATTATGAATTTTGTGAAGTATTGAGTATACTCAACTATACTCTAACAAAGCATATCAAATTGAAATAAATTCATAAAAATAGAAAAATAATGTTTTATAATAATAATAATTGGGGAAGATAAAAATGAAATAATATCTAATTTAAATTACAAATTAAATGAAAAGATAACTTGCAATTGTATACATTTGAATTCAATATCAACTTAACAAATTCATTTAGTTCAACCAATTTTAGTTGCATTTCCATAAATTTGAATTTAAAATCAATTCCTCAAATTCATTTTGCTCAACCAATTTCAGAATCTTTACACTCTACGTTTTAGAATAACTTGGTCATTATGACCTCACATTTTACTTAATCAAATCACCATCTTATATAATACTTAGTCATTATGACCTCACACTTTACTTAATCAAATTACACCATCTTATATAATATTGTCAATGACTTGGAAATAACATTTGCATTTGTATATATGTAGATTTGATTTGTTGGTTGGTTGAGTTGTTGAAGCAATCCCTTTTTTAAATAATAGAGGAATAACTTGTTTATAGAGAAATCTCCTTATTTTGAATTTTTTAGATTTCATAAGCACTATATATGTGGGATGTAATTTGGTTTTGAATGAGAAGATACAAATTATTTTGTGTGTGATCTGTGTACCATGGCTTCTCTTTCAATTTCTTTGTTGGTATCAAAGCATGTTCTGGCTTAATTCCCTCATGGGAAGGCCAGGATGATGTGGGAGGCATGAGAGCTAATCCTTTGTACATATGTAGAATTAGAATAACACTGTGTTTGTTTTTTGTTGCGTGTATGATTGTGTGTGGGGTTTGTTAAAGAGTATTTTTGCATGTAAAGAAGCCACCTACAACAAGCTTACTCTGACTGCATAACATCTTCATGGGGTCCCAACATTCGCTTCGTCTAGCTCTCTCATGTGGAAATCGAAGAAGAATAGGCACCGAACATGAAGGTGGAAACCCTGGTTGAGCTTAGCATACGTCTGGAGGAAGACCTTGTTGTTTAACCTTGGTGTATGGTGCTTTGTCACAATAGCTCATGTTGAAGGGTGTGAAGGAATTGCTATGACCTTAAGCCTGAAGTCGATGACAATTGAGTGAAACAAATCACTGAGAGGAGACTGGATGGAGGTGTATTTGAATGCAAAAGAGCTTGCGTTGAATGTCATGCAATCACATCTCTAAGCATGCATTGAGAGTCACTATTGTGTTGATGGAGATGCAAGGCCCTTTCTTATTGGTTGGAACTGCAATGCTGTATTTAATTAGCGCAAGTCATTGTATTTGTGGAAAACAGGCCACGTGTGGAGGAGAAGAAAGTCTCCGATCTTTTCGATCTCATGGAAGAGTCAAGCCTAGCCATTGCTTGTTTGAAGAGCTCGTTAAAGCGGATTGTCCTTCCTTGTTGAAGCATGTCAAGCATCATTTTTGTATCTACAAATCTTGTCATTTATGAATCAAGCAGGAGGAGAATGGTGCTCGTGGAAATCCTTAGTCGAGGTGAAATGAAATATGTTTTAAATTTTATTTAGAGTTTTTATTTTAGACATATTGAGTCTGGTCAACTCAATAGGTGAGTTCAAGTTTGTTAGAATTTACCACTCTAACAATTGGCTTCTAAAGAAGAGAAACTCCAAGATAAGGTGAACCAAGATGAAATATTAAGACACTTATATATGAACAATCGTTGGCTTGTGCTAGGGAGCGATGAGGAGACTTGTTTATGCTCAGATAACAGAGGCCCTAGTTTCATGATTATTGGTCTTGCGAGATTTTTCAGTTTCTTTGTTAAGTAGTTTTTCATTATGTCTGTAAAAAGTACAAAACCAATTATTGAACAGTGTTGCACAATTCAAATTAGTGGTTCTTGACACTCAGAAACCCTCAAACACATCATTAGTTTGATTATGTTTATATAATGTTACAGTTTGTTGTTCTTGGCACTCAAAAACCTTTTAATAATGACTATAAGTTATAGTATGAGATCCTTTTGTATTAGACATGTCAAGTTGTATGATGAAGTTTTGAACACATTCAGTACCCAAACCGCCTTCCTAGCAATTGACAAATAGTCGAAAGAAAAATATATGACAAATGGTGCTAGGTCCATAGAGTGGTTCATTACTTGACAACTTTAATCGTGGAAGCCCCAACGAGCTGAGTCTATCAATATTATTGATCGCACAAGTTCATAAATGATGGTCAGAGACAATTGTACCTTGAATGAGTCAAGTAGGAAGCTCAAATGTTGTGGTGGAGAAAGAGCATTGTCCGTGACATTTCAAAGTGGGTAGAAGTGTCAGTGAAGACCATATTCAGACAAATGCTACTTATTTGTGAAATGTAATTTTTTATTCGTGTAATGTTAATTTTGTAATTCAATTGTTAATGGAGGGACTTGGAAATAACACTTACATTAGTATATACATATTTTTGGTTTGTTGGTTGGTTGAGTTGTTGAGATATTTTCTCAACAAGCAATCTCCTTGTTTAGAATCTGTTGAATCTCATAAGCATTATATATGTGGAATGCAATTTGGTTTTGAATGAGAAGATATGAATTATTTTGTGTGTGATCTATGTACCATGGCTGCTCTTTCAATTTCTTTGTCAATGATGGTATGTAAATGACATACGGTGTGTTATCACAAAATCTAGCCCTGATAGGCTGCTGATCAAGTAGACTCTGAGTAACTCTTTCAAACCAATATTTGGTTGAGGCTTAGCCTCCTCAACCTGAGAGGGCTCTCTCAATGTGTTTAAGATTTTTGATTAATGATTAGATGGCTAACTCTAGGAACAAAATGGATAAATGTATAACTTTTTGATTGGTTGAATCAAAGATTAGAAAACATCTATTGGGCTATTGAGTCAAGATAGTCTTCAACAAAACAACATGATCAAAAAAACATGGAAGTCAAGGCACTTAGAGTTTAGGTTTATAAATGGAACAGTAACATAGTGAATCAACACAGTTTGCAAACATGTGAAGGAAGTTAGAGAGTTTTTCAATGAATTCTAAGTATCACAAGCTCATAACACTGCAAATAAGTAATTGAGAAAAGGTCATAAGAACATCAAACACATAAAATTCTTGTGAATCATGAGTAGTCAAACTGATCTTTGTATTATGTTTGAAAAACCACAATTTCTTACAATAACACAATTTTCTTTTGCTAATGAAATTACCAACACTGATGAATTCAATTCTCAGGCTTTATATAGAGTTTTACAACCTTGGATACTATGATCCATCTTTAGGGGAATCTGAATTCCTAATTTTGACACCTATCTATTCATAAAACAAACTACTTAATTACAACTTGACAACTATCTGTCTTTAAGAGTCCTAATACAAATAGGAGTGAAACTCCTAAAACATGCTTTTAACAACCTTACCTATGACTTCAATACATTCTTTAATCAGCTGCCAACCCATGTCTTCGAGCTTGATGATGTCCACAATGCTATTACAAAACCTACTAAATCATGACCTAACTGTCCTGAAAACTAGGAGATAGAGTTCCTCCTTTTAAGGCCCTTAATATTTTATGCTTATCTTCGAGCAATTTTGTTTGTGTATATGTGGCATGCATTAATAATCCATTAAATAATTCTTTGAGCTTTTCTTTCTACACCACTGCCATCTGAAACTTCATATATGATCCCATGTCTACCAGCAACTTCAAAATTTGAAATTAATCAGACCTTACCTCCGAAAAGAATCTATAAGAGCTAAATGATCATCTTCAGTAGTTTCGTAACGCACTACGAAACTGCTGTGTATGTTCTTTTTTCAACACGGCCTTCAAAAATCTATATTTTGGGAGTTTTTCAAAGTTCCACGAAGACTGATATGATCATCCAAAAATCAAAACCACTTACCCTCATAAGATGTTCTTCTTCACAGATTCCCTTCCTTTTATATGCCAAAACTCTTTTTATGTGCCATAACTGTTTTAAGATATATCCTTCACTGCCCTTTTTCATCACCCTGTTTCATTATTGTTGTAGATCCTTTTCCATATTTGGTTAACTGTATTTCTAGGTCTTCAATTTGTCTCTTCAATCCCCTATTAGTAGCTCTCAACTGAGCATTAATCCTCCTTACAAATCTGGCTTCTTTGATTGCAGGAATAGTCTAGGTAAAGTACTGAGTTTCACTGTTTACTATTTCTGGTTTGGAAACTTTTTCAGTGTCTTAGAGAGCCTTCATCCTTTTGAAATATGTCCTTTCAACAGCATGCCCTCTTGCTCTCACTCTTGGTATAGCAATTTCATTATTAGCAGCTTTTAACCTTTCTTCCATTACCTCATAATTGGCTTTTTCTATTTGAGTGGTAGGAACTGTGTTTTTATCCCCTTTAGGTCTTGGAGATGGAAAATCTGTCAATTCTTCTTGAACAACGGAGGCTTCTTCTATTCTTCTCAACTCAATATTGGACACCTGCATCTTCTTGGATTGCCTGGTTAAGGGTTTTCTGGGTTTGAAAACAAATGCTGTAACATCATCCTCAAATTCCAATTTCTTGGAGGGTTTCATTTTCTTCAACTTTCCTTGATCAAATTTTATAATGTCTACCTGTACCAAAGGGTATTCTGCAATATCAATGGCTTTTAAAATATCATTTAAATCACCCTTCAAGCTTGAACCTTCTCCCGAGATCACTGTTTTACCTTTCTCCTTTGCAATTTGACTTCTAGTCAATCTCCTTTGAACTGATTTGTTGGTTTACTGTTCTTGTGTCATTCCTTTAACCTCAGATATATTTTCCTTTGTAGATTTAGGAGTTTCAAGAATGACTACTGGTGTTTTTTTTACTTGCTCTTTCACCTGCTTCCTAGATTTCAACTTAACATACCTTTTTGCCCTAGACATTACAAACTTGTTGGTTTTTGATGATGGAATTCCTTTAACCCTAGGGCTAATGTCTACACCTTGGTTTTCTACTCCAAAGTCACATAAAAACAAAAACGAAGACCATTCTTTGTTGATCCTTTTGAGTTCATGTAGAACTATCAGTTTAATTAGACCATGATGAAACAGAGAAGTTTCACATCCTTGAGATTTCAACTGTACTTTATCTGCCATCTTAGCTACACTTCGAAATAAGAAGTAAAGAAAATCTAAAGAAATAATAGTAAAATGTAATAGAAGTTTAAAATGATATGAATAAACCTTTTGATATCTGCCTTCATAGGTAAAATAACGTTGAATATTGAAGATCAAGTTGGCATAGATGTCCTTGATGTAGTCTCTGGGAACTGCCTTGGTTAAGTCGGTTTCTACAAACTTTGGCTTTAGAAACACCTTACATGGTTCCATGTCGAATCTGAACCATGTACCTTGTCCCCTAGGAAATTCTGTCACCAAAGCTATGACCTCTGGAGAAATTTGCAAGTTCAGCATTCAGACCTTGTGCTTGAGCCAGTGAAATGTAGTGCAAACCCCTTTGTCACCTGAGTATGTCCTCCCTGTAATTTCTTACAAAACTTCCAGCATCCTGCTTTCTTGAAGGCTTCTACAACTGATTTGTCTCTGATTAAGACCTCGGTACTTTCAGGCTCTGTCCTTAAACAATGACCAAACCTGCGACGTTTCTTCTCCTCTGTCATCTTTCCTTCTGAATTTCTGTAACAAAACCGGCCTCACTTGAAATTCTGTTGATCAGCCTCACTTGCCAATGGTGGTCAGCCTCACCTGAATTATGGATGAGGAAGACCTTGGTGAAAAATTACCAAAGCTTACTGTTCGAAAACAATTCTGTTTGAGGGTTTGCATGCAAACTAAAATGATGAGACTAGCCAGCCCTTTCGAATTTGAAACTATCTTTCATAATGAGCCCTAATTCGAAATGATGAGTTTGGATGGTGGCATGCATAAGGACTAACTCCTAGCTAACACCTAATAATGAAAATTTTAATGGAATATTAACAGATTGATGTTTGACAAGACTGTTCTACGAATCCGTGCTTTCGTAGCATGCAGGGAAAGCGCTACGAAAAGAGCAACATTTTCGTAGTGCAAAACAAACATTTTACACTGTCTGCCCTATGAAAACGTAGTTTCGAGGCTAATTCAAAAATTTTTCAAAATGACTTAAGCTATGAGTTTCTAAAAAGAATGTAAGACTCATAAAACATGGAAAAAGGATGTTAGACTTTATTTGGATATGAAAAATGAAACCTTTGAGACTCCTAACCTATCACCTAGCCATTAAAACATAGGGTGACATGACACTTATCTAAGACCATGAATAGGAACAATGTAAACCCCTATTTGGTGATAACACGGTGGGTATTTGGATGTAAGGGAAAGTTAGTGGATTCTTCAACTTTTTTTTTCCCTAAACAAGGGGAAATTTTGGGCGATTTGATTTAAAATTAAGATGGTGGAAGAAGAAAGTTTTTTTTTAATTTATTTATTAAATTTGAAAATAAAATATTTATAAAAATGATTATTTTTATATTTATTTTAATTATTTTGTATTTAATATTTATATAATTAAAGTATAGAATTGTAAATTTTTTTATATTTATAAGTAGGAATAATATATTTGTTAATATTTAAGGTAGTTTAACAATAAGGCTTGAATTTATTGCAACAATATACTTGATATGAGTTTAAAATGTCATATGTGGGAATTGAATCTCAAAAAACAAATGAAATTGAAAAAGTCTTGACAATGTTTATCCATTGTAGAGTTGAGGCTTCTGTGATCCATATCAAGTTTATGAGAGATTTTTCGGCCAAAATCACATGATGAACCACACTAGTTGGTTCGAAACGCGTCGACAAATGGTTCCTCATGTGATTTTCGCCAAAAAATCTCTCATAAAAATGTTTATCCATATGAGCAAAATCATTCTACACCACTATCACTCTATTGTAGGAACTGAACTTGGGTGGAAAGAATAACAATCATTTCTCTTACACATAAAAATAAACCCAATTGAAAAAATAAAAAAATTATACATATGAGTGGAGGATATTTTATACCACTACCACTATGTATATCATGCATTTATTAAAAAAAAAATCACAAATAGTTGAAAACACTTTGTTGATCGGTTTAATTTCTTAAAGTATTTGACATTAAATTATCAAACAGGATGTTCGTAAACTTCCAGATACTACACTATATGCACATAGGTCAAATTATTGATGGACTTCTACCCTATCACTTGTTGATAACATGGTAAACAAAACCAACTAAAAGTAAACTTGTAGGGAACTTGTTCTCTGGACAATAAACTTAAGAAAGATGGTTGGAGGGATTTTATGAGATAGTCTTATTACACAAAATAACTATTGCATTCATATCTCATTCAAGTGACCTCGAAGTAAGCCTCGGATTTAGGTTCACTATGAGGGTAAAAGCCACAAGAAAAGGTAGGGAAAGGGAAATGATTGATCTAGATTGGATCATTATATTATTTTCCATCTATCTCGATGCCTTAAGAATGGAAAAAGTGGAGGCAACACTTCACGAGACCATTTTTACCGATGAGACCCAGTTTAGAATATTGGTGTCTAAAACCTTTCAAGAGATGTTTGAGGCATTAAATGACATTTTTTTGGGTAAAACTTTGTTGCGTTAGCGCCACATTTTTTTTTGCTATTCTAGACACATAAACCTTTCCAATGGAGAAATAATTACTTTAATTGGAGTCTATATGAAAAATTTATGCCACTCAAAATTTGGGGTTCCTATTTTGACCACCATTTAAGAGGATTCCATGTCAGCCCCCGTTATTAATGGAAAAGGGCTAGTCATGTGATCATGATGAAGAAGGCTCTAGAAGAGCCAATATTGTCATTCTAGTTAAGATTTAAAAAAGTCAAATCTAACCACTAGTAGGCTATCAATTTGTGTTATAATCGAGCACAAGGGCTTCACTTAATGAATCTCTGACATATCACGTGCATCCATGGCATACTAAACAATACCCTTGATTTGACTACATATTGGAAAATACCACTAAAAAACACATTATTTAACCCCTTACCAATATGAACCAAATACATCTTCCCAATTTAAAAAACCCATACTTTCACTAGATATTGTAGGTATCCATTTTTTCGTTAACCTTTTTTATACCCCTTTATATTTTTTCATTAACTTTGAGCTCCATTTTTTATACCTTCCAATATAAAAACCCTTTACCGCCTATTATATGCTTAATATATTATGTCATTTTTTCCTCAATATATATTCCCCCAATATGAACACATATGGTATGGTATTGCTCCCCTAGTGAAGCCCCTTTGTAACCAAGCCACTAGGAGGAAGAGGGGTTCCATTCTTTTCGAGTGCATTTTCTTGCATGGACGAGCAAAGTAGTTGGGAGGGATAGGGATAGAGCACACAGAGAAGATTTGTGCACTATAGTAGCCCAAAAGCCACAAACCTTACTTATGTGTACTTGTAGCCTTTTTCTATTTGTAGAAAGAGAGAATAATGACCTCGCCTTCTAGTTGGGTTTTCTCGCAAATGGTTTTCCCAGTATATATCTTGTGTCAATTATGGTTTGTGAGTTCTTATTTCAGTATTCTTTTTTTTTCATGTTTATAATTTGCACGCATATGAAATAAACAATAATTAACAAATATGAAAACCTAAGGAGAAATAAACCCTCATAATGTAGTTTTTTAAATTTTCTAATATATTTTAGTAAATTCGTTGGGACGAACTATTTAGTGGAATATCTACATCATTTTGCAGATCATATTGGTCTGAGAAGAAGGTTTCTTTGAGTATATTGTGCAAGGGAGTTAGATCGGCTAAGCCAAAATTCATAAAACCCTAGTCATTGTCGATGAATCTATGAATAACCCTCCTGATCCTGTAGAGGGGAGGTGTTTGCGGAAAGAAGTAAAAGTTGCATATATAAAATGTAATGTGAATCTCCTTTGTTTCCCCGAATAAGAAGCTTGAGCTATTTGGAGAAGATGGAGATTCTAATATAGAGTTCCAAATAGAGGGGAGATCAAGAGATCAAGAAGAAACTGAGAAGGAGGTGAAGAAAGAACCCAAAAATGATCAATGTAGCTTGAGTGTCATGAACCATTCACATTTATTGGAAACTAGATCACTACTGAGGGGGGTGGTGAATCAATAAGTGTGAGCACTTATACAATTTTTCTCCAATTATTTAATCTTTAACATGTTAAACTAAAACACATAATTAGATATTAGTGCATCACAAATAAAATTGCAACCATAAAATCAATCAACACATAAACACAAGTGTTTCTGGTGGAAAACCCATGTCGAGCAAAAAACCACCCTGTTGTTGCTACATTGCTCAATTATTTCATTAATAGTCAAGCAAATTATACATGGATGAACTCACTCCCATGATCCTTGAAGACTTGCTTCTTTCACAATATGTTGGCACTATCAGGCAGGAAATTGTTTGTCTCACAGATCTACGAACTACCATCCGTTGAAAGCCACCACAATCAATGATCATCGCTTGGTTTCTCCTCAAATAAACATTTTACTATATAGGCTCCAATTTCCTGATCACCACCATGCCCAATGAGCCTCGCTCAATTTCTGTCGAACTATCCAACCATAATTAGATGGAGAAATATCTTCCATCTACTGAATTCTCCAACTCACTGTATACTTAAAGCCTCCATGTCTTCACTACTTCCATGCGAGCCTCCTTTAATCTATTTTCAAACTCGACACTGAAAACTTTCTCAACTTGAGCACTGCAACAACATAACATCAAATCTCTAATAAATTTGCAACTCTAGCTTCCATCAAAACCTCCATACAAAATCTCCACACAAACAGCAAAGAAATCTCCTCAATCACTTCTCCAAACCACACATCAACAACTTTCTCACTACATAATGATATGGCTGAAACATACTTCAGCTCATTGTTGCTACTGTTGCAAATTACTTTAGAAATTTTGCACTAGAAAAACATACAACTCGTAGGCTCTTCTCCAAGCTCTCACACACAGCACTCAACTAGACAAATAATCAACTCGAAATGAGCTTCCTCCAATATGTAGATGAACTCAAGTGCTCAACTCAATAATTACTTAGAACTACTAAGCCCAACAATTATGTTCACATGCTTGATTTAGACTGGATTTTAGCTCATTGACCCAATCAACCATTAACTCCACTAGCCCTTTTTATCTTTTCAACTTTTATCACTTACTAGAGGTCCCACAAACTTTTCCGACCATAAACCAAAAATTTCTAATTAAGGAAGTTGTCACAAGCTAAAAATTAGCTCAACAATGCGAGGAATGTGGAGCTAAACTTGAAAAATACATGTACACTCCCATAACACATTGTGCATGCATCTAAGGCTTTGGACGCTCCCTTGAGCTAGTCATACACGCGTCTAGAGACTTCGAGATGCTCCTAGAGCATTTTATGCATGTGTCTAGGCATAGAACCTTCCTTTTCTCTTAATATAGACCAGATTTTAAAAAAATGTTCAACAGGAAGCTAATTTGGTATGTTCTACACAAAACCCATGTCTTGGAATTTTGATATTCATCTTCATTTTCCTAGAAAATTGAAGCTAAAACTTCCACTTATATCCAAACACCGTACTCAACAATTGGGCCTAAAACTCAAGTGAAACATTTGTTCTTCAGTCCAAAACCACTGCCACTTGATCCATCATCTTCCTCTGCTCTTGTACACTCCTCCAAGCCTCTGCAATAGGTTTGAAACTTATGAATAAGAAAGTAACAACTCTATGACATGCTAGACCTATTCTGCCAACTTTAGGATGAAGACCAACACCTCCAACTCCTCAAGAAAAAACCTCATCAACTCTAACACCTGCAACATCATCTCCAACATCTATAGTAGCATCACCAACTCCTGCAACATCAAAAACATGCTCTACAACTTCCTCCAATACTGGTGGAAGCACCTTCAAAACAAGTAGCCACAATTGAACACATATAGCATCAATCTAATGTCTCCAACACATGTAGAGACATATGCAACATCTAGAGTAGCAATCCATCGTCATGCAACAACATCTCCAACCACAACATGTGGATCCATCTCCAAGTCAGCAACCACAACTCATTACAACTACTAGGTCTAGTCATAAGTATGTTGACATCAATTCCAACTAAACATGACCATCACCATACACATTATAAGAAACACAAAGAGCTTGTTGACAACAATGCCAACAACATTACCTATTCGAAATGGAAGCAAAGATTGATATCAAGTCATATCAAGGTGAGCTTGAGGCTCTAAAACTAAATCACTTGTTGCAACAAGTATGTTAGGTATGTGTTATATTCCTTCCATGACTAGTCCCAGGCATGGACCCAAGGATGGTGTATGGACCCACCCATGGTTTTCACACATGGTTTTGGGAATGATGGTTTTTTTCCATGGTATTTGTAGATCTGATCAAGGAAACTATGATTATGTTATAATCCAGTGTTAATGGATTGGGGTTTATGAATGCTTCACCATGTATATAAAGGTTTGTAACATTGAAAGGAATAGAATGAAAAATCAATTTGGTTTTCCTGGTTTGGGTTCTAGGAGAAAATATGTGTATATTTTATGTTCTCGCCATTGTTTATTTTTCTACTTTAGGAATTTGTTTGTAGGTAATTTTTTTACAAGGTTAAACTGTACAAATTATAAGCTTGTTTCATTTTTCATCATACAGAGGAAGAACATAATATTTCATTTGTGTAGTAAAAAATAGAGGGTTGTTCCTTCATTTGGTAGGAAATCCACACACAGACCTTAAGGTTAGAGATAGATTCTCTAGTGACTAAGTGAGATGACTTTAAACCCTCATAAAGTCACAATTTTACCCTATCAAGTATGTAGAGAACTAGTGGATTTGGTGGCACTACTTAAGGTAGAAGTAGGGGTAGAGTGTATCGAAGGACATGATGCACCCAACCTTGGGATACTCTTGGTTCCCCCCCCCCCCATAGGGTTATAGTATCCCTGCAATCCCCTTTAGTCTCATTTCTCATTCACATTCGGCTCCACAAGAATAAGTTTTGGCCCATAGAATTATCATGGTTTTCATGCAAGGGTATTAGGGCTATCAAGGCCCGATGAAGTCTTCACAACTTAGGCCAAAGACCGATAGCAACATGTTGAGGGATTTTATCTAGGGTGTGAGCTTTGATGGTCCTTAGTGCACCACCAAACACTTGGTTGCTGGCACTTAACAAGTCTTCCTCTATCAATTGCTAGCTATCTAACTTCATCTTTTAATGGACTTCGTTACTCAAAGGAATCAAGCCTCCTCTAATATGCTTCCAACATTGTCTTAGATCGACCTCTGGAGTTCAATTGACAAGATAAAACATTCTGATTCAAACCTCTTTACCTTTCGTCGAGAATTTACATGCACAATGTAGAGCGCTTGATTTAGCATCGATGCTCTCCCTTTAAGGAAAAAATTTAGAAATCCTTTTTCAATTCGACTCCCCTATTCAATACACCTTGTCAAGCTTTGATCCAACAACACAATGCAGAGGCATTTAACTAGTGACAATACACATTGTTTGTAGACCTCCAAAGGCATTTAAACCATTCTACAAGGATTTATGTGTGTTTTTTTCATGTAATCGAGTATGGAATCAGATGATTGAATGGCCTAGTCCCTTGTCTTCATATAATGTTCTACTATCTATACCACAAACTATCCTCATCCTCCTTCTCTACATTTTTTCTCTGGTCTCTTACTTGAAACATGTATCAATATTTTATAGGTCACTATATTCTTTGTTGTATCTACCACTAACTATCCTTGGTTCTTTGACTCATTATGATCTTCTCCTCCACAATTAGTCTCTTCAATTCCCTTTTTTGGATGCAAATCTCCTGTAACATAAACACTTTATTTACCTCTCAATCAAAAGTGAATACTAGGCTACGATGGCACTTGACGCAACCATCCTTGGGATACTCTCGATCCCCCCTAGGGTTACAATATCCCTACAATTCCCTTCAGTCCCATTTTCACTCAAATTTGGCTCCACAAGAATTCATTTTGTCCCATAGAATTATCAATGCTTTCATGCAGGGGTATCAAGGCTATCGGGGCCCAATTGTGGAAGTCTTCACGACTTAGGCCGAGGACCGATAGTGATATGCCAGTGGATGTTATTGTGGGAGTTGGCTCCAATGAGTTCAATGGTCATTCGTGCACCACATAACATTTAGTTATTGGCACTTTGTGGGTTTTCCCCTGCTTATCACTAACTATCTAACTTGGTATCTAAATGAAATTTTTTCCTTAAAGGAATCGAGCCTCCTCTGCTACACTTCTAGTGTTGTCTCAGATCAACATCCAAAGTTCGACTGACAAGGTAAAACACTTTTATTGAAACTCCTTTACCTTTCAGTGGGAATTTACATGCACAATGAAATGGGCTTGATTTTGCATCGAAGCTCTCCGTTTAATGTAGACTTTCAACAAGCCTTCCTCCCGATTCAATACACTTGTCACACATTAATCCAATAATGAAATACAGAGGAATTTGACTATCATGGCTACCTTTGTCAGTGATTTGCAAGATTTATTTTGATTGCTCTCATAGGAGAATATTAGTTCCTCATACATTTTCTTTAGTGAAGTTATTTCTGCACTTTCTCCCTCCTTTAGGGCACTCTTTCCATGCTCATGACCTACAAATCTTACACAAGATTTGTTAGTTTTAAAAAAACGAGGATTTCTAGCCTCTTTTGATGTCTCCATCATCAATTCCTCCTACAATGAATTGATCTCCCTTTTATTTCCTTTATGAGATAGCGTTGCCTCATCTCCCATTATAATATTTTTTAGATTTTGTTCTTTCTAAAGGCTTTGAAAAGGAACTCCTTCATTTCCCTCTATCATTATGATAGTTATAGATGATTTTCCACCTTCATCATTCCTGTGACCTACAACCATACATAAAATATCAATTTTAAAATCATAAGGATTCCTAGCCTCACTTGATGTCTCTTCTTTCAAACTCCGATTCTTCACACAATCCATGAGACTCTTAATCAACCTTTTTCCATAATATATGATATCTTCTTATCCCAGGAATCCTCCTTCTTTTGGTTCACAATAGTGAACAATCTCTTATTTACACTCATACTTAGTTATCATGAATTCTCCATCCCTTAACTGAGAGCTTAGCATGTGCCTCATCTTCTTTCTCAACTTCTTGGCATACATCCTTTTAACAAGGCACTTAATTTTTTTTCTAGATCCCATCCATATCTTTGATCTTCATTCTCCATTTCTTGTAGAGCATATTCACCATATCGAGTCTTTCTTTTAAATCAATGATTTCTCTTTCAAATTCCTCATCACTTATCTTGTTGTGACTTCTCTCTAAACCCTTAACACAATTATTTCAGTCATCTCCTTCTCCATGGGCTCTTCCATGCTCACTATGAGTTGAAAATAATCCTTCACAAGACACCTCACCAAGTTTCTCTCCTTTAGACATGGTATTTTGGTATTATAGGTTCTCTCCTATAGAAACCCTTGAGATTCCTTTGCTCTTATGGTTTTTTCACTCTGCTCACCTCTCTTAAGAACTCCTCCTATCTCTTAAGTCATCTTGAGGACTTCCTCTATCCTCTTCACTTTCCAACCGCAGCTAAAATAACTTCTATGTTACAAAGGTTCTCTCTCACAACCTTCTTCTATATGCTACTACCTGCAAGTAACAATTTTTTTTTCTAGATTAGAATAAAACTCAAAGACCATATTACCTACCAAGTCTCATAAACATTGAGATCTCCACAATATATTGCATTCTTCATTTCAATGTGCTTGGACTGTCAATCCTCTAGTTTTACTTCTTTACTAGATTTAAATCTATTCAATCTACTCCAAATCCTCTAGCTCTAGAAGTTTTGATCCCTTATATACTCATAATGTTCTGTTATCTCTACCACCAAATATCCTCATCCTTTTTCTCTACGTTCTTGCTCCTATCCCTTGCTTGAAATATCTCTTGGTCTTTTATGCCACTAAATTATTTATTATCTATACCACCAACTATCCTTGGTTCTTTGACTCATTGTGATCTTCTCCTCCATGAGCAACCTCTTCAATTTCCTTTTTTGGCTACATATCTCCTATAACACAAACACTTTATTTACCTCTTGATCACAAGTGAAATACTAGGCTTTGATACCACTTGACACAACTAGCCTTCGGCCACTCTCAGTCCTCCACCCTAGGGTTGCAATATACATATAATTCCCTTCGGTCCTATTTTCTCACTCAAATCTGGCTCCATAAGAATCTCTTTTAGCCCATAGAATTATCGAGGCTTTTGTGTAAGAGTATTGGGGCTATTAGGGGATGATGGTGGAATTCTTTACAAATTAGGCCACAGGCTAATAGTGATGTGTTAAGGGATGTTATTGGGGTTTTTGGCTCTGATGGCTCTAATGGTCCTTAGTGCGTCATTGAACACTTGGATTTTGGAACTCTATGGGCCTTCCTCTATCAATTGCTAACTTTCTGACTTGGTCTCTGAATGGAATTTGTTCCTCAAAGGAATCAAGTGTCCCCTGCTACACTTCAAGTGCTGTCTCATATCAACATCCATAATTTGAATGATGAGATAAAACACTCTTAATAAAAACCATTTACCTTTTAATGGGAATTTTCATGCACGGTGTAGAGGGATTGATTTTAAATCGATCCTCTCCCTTTAAGGTAGACTTTCAACAAGCCTTCGTCAATTCAACTCCCTGATTCAATACAACTTTTCAGGATCCAATCCAGTAACACAATGCAGATGGTTACAATATCCCTACAATTCCCTTCAATCCAATTTTGTCTTTGAAATTTAGCTCCATAAGAATTCATTTTGGCCCATACAATTATTATTGATTTCGTGCAGGGGTATTAGGGCTATCAGGTCCCAATGGTGGAAACCTTCGTGACTTAGGCCAAGGATCAATAACGATGTTTCAAGGATGTTATCGATGGTTTCTACTCTAATGGGTCTGATTATCCTTAGTGCACCACTAAACACTTGGTTTTTGACACTCCATGGGTCTTACTCTGTTTATTGCTAACTATTTTTCTTAGTCTTTGAATGGACTTTGGTCCTTAGTTGAGCCTCTGTTGCTACACTTCCAATGTTGTCTCAGATCAACATCTAGGTTTGGATGACAAGATAAAACACTCTTATTCAAACCCATTTATCGTTCAGTAATAATGTACATGTAGATTGCAAAGGTCTTGATTTGGCATCAATGCTCTCCTTTAAGGTATACTTTCTACAAGCCTTCCTCAATTCAACTCCCTGATTCAATACAGCTTGTCAAGATTCAATATAAAAACACAATAGAGAGGTATTTGACCCATAACAACACACATTGTTTGTGGACCTATGAAGGAATTAAAACCTTATACAAGAATTTGTATATCCTACAGTGATTAGCTAGGATCCATGTAGCCATCTAATTGTTGGCATTATGGCACAGGTTTGGAGCTATGGCACAGGTGTTGTCCTTGATGGCAACCCTCTCTGGTAACAGATCTCAGTTCAGGCACTCAGAAAGTAGAAAAAGTCATATAC
>APFE030465925.1:7573-32367 GCA_000404065.3 Pinus taeda
TTTGGACGAGTTTGTCGCTATTAGGTTTTAACGCATTTAACGACAAAGATAACTTGGTCCCTTTCAATTTTAGAGAGTCTGAAAGAAACGAAAAGGAGACTCCAACGATTCTTTTTAATCATATAATCCCTTAAGTCCGAAAAAAGCATAAAATAATACAAAAGGGATGAATTTTCGATAGTTTTAACGAGCCGAACAAGATAAGCACTCAATATTTTTGTGTAATAATCCCTCAGGTCCAAAAATATTAAAATCTAGATGAGGGATAGCACTTCTAATGACTTTAACGAGCTGGAGAGGCCAATCGCTTGCCAATATTTTCATATTTTACGAGTCAATTGAAAAGACCTTAAAGGAGACTCGTTTTTGAGGAACAAGTGATAGCTTCAGATAGCAGCTGATTCTAGGTAAGATTTTGAATTTCCCAATCATGGCAGTGTTACAAGGATGGCTAACAGAATCACTCTTCGCAGATGTTCCTCGAAGGGGTAAACAATCATATGGGGGTGAATGATCCGCTGAAAAAGAGTGGAGGTGATGATGAGAACACGACCAAGGCTCAAAAGTTGGTGATAAGGCATTCAATGGTTATTTACCGGTTCATTTTTTTGATGAGCTTAAATGTTGGGGGAAACACTTGCTCACGACTTATGCTTATTTTTTAACGAGCTTGAACTATGCGCTAAAACTGCTCGTGGGGGGTTTATTTTTTAATGAGCTTGAACCCTGTGGTAACACTGCTCGCCAGTTGTATGATAAGGATGTCTCATTCAAGATGCCATTTTTATGGGGCTTGCACCTTTTGAAGCTTTACTCTGAATCCTTTCTTTATGCAAGTTAGGAAACGACTAGCCTTACGGGTTTAAACGGTTAGAGGTCTTACATATTTAAAAAATAAATAGCCACTCTTCGCTTGCATGCAGAAAGCTTTGCATGCCCCCAGGTATAGCGAAAAATTCCCAGGTTACCATGAAAGTTCCATCCGCGTAACAGATAAAATTCTTTCTTGGCAATGTCTATCGAAACAGACAAAGGTGAGTGGCGCAGACACATTCCACTCACATAACTTTAACGAAGGTATTTTATTCCAACCTAATCCCATTTTCCTGTAAGGACTGGTTCATCAAACTAGTCATATATCCTCCGTGGAAACCTACTCTATACCCAAGGTTTTCCTGCTGAAACAGACCAGGGTGCATGCCCCCTGGGTTTCAGTCACATCCTCCAAAATCACTCGCGCTCATTAGGTGGACGGACTGGGGATCGATGAGACATTCCTTGCGTGAAAAGACCATTTAGGGATGGCATTTGACTATTTGTGATGGGTGAACCAGGGAATGACATTTGGTCTATGAGCTTGACCCTTCTGCCTTCGTGTGGAAAACACATTACTCTAAAGAGTGAGGAGACGATGGCTCCCACGCAATAAATATAGTCGCATCCAAGGAGTAGATTATAATCCAAGGGTCCTTCAACTACCATTACGTTCATGTGAACGATTTTCCTTCTCAAAGTAATGGGCACATTTGGAAGGATACCTAAAGGTCGACTAGCTCCTTTGTCGAAGCCTGTCAGATTTCTCATTTCAGGCAAAAGCGATGGCGAACCAAGCGCTTTCCAAGTAGTTGAGAAAATGATACTCACAGAAGCCCCTTCATCGATGATGGTACCAGCCATAACAATTCTGTAAGCTTGTAAAATGATTCTGAATGGTACACTAGCTGGTAAACGGGGTCTGCCTAGTAGATTCCAGTCGAAGGAAATGACTAGGTTGCTTGGTGGTGGGACCGAATAGACGACCGGATATGACTTTGATGAACTTTCTTCCTGTGATAAAGGAATGGGAGGACTGCCCCCAAGTTCATCGGAGTCTGTGTTGATGAAAAGAATTTGAACAGTGTCGTTCTCTTTCTCTTCAGTGACAATATCATTCGAACATGAACACTCTGAAGGCAAGACCGGGTCAACTACCATCTCGACCTTTTGACTTTCGTCTGGTATGGATTCAGAGGGCTCATTTTCAATGACAGCCACTTTGGCTAACCACAATGACAGGCCAGCCGGATTTTCAACCGGTGGAGGACTTGGTAAGAGTTTTTTTATATCTAGGAGGAAGCCGTAGCGGTGAAACAGGACGGTCATCCAAAACTCTTTTAGCCTCATCAAGGAAGGGACAATGGTGGATGACATGATTTCCTTCACACAACTTACAAGGAAATCTGGGATTCCTTTTTTGTCCATGTGCTTCACTTTCACTAGTTGATGGCGTGCATTCAACATGATCGTCAGAGGTTGATGCCACCAAATTATGCAAACGAGGAGACCGGTCCCTTAAGATCTGAGGGATGCAGGGAAAATCTCGGTGAAAGTGGTCTCCATTGCAAATGACACAAGGAGATTTAGGTTTCGATAGTGCGGTGTGAGGATTTTCGCTACATGACGTTTGGTTGCTCCCTTTAGATTTTGGTTCCTTTTTCTTCTTTTCCTTTTTCTCTTTCTGCTTCTTCTTCTTCTTCTCAATTACTTTATTTTTAGCTTTATCAGCTTTATCAAGTGAAGAGGAAGGAGGAGAGGGAGAATCAGATGAAGTAGAAGGTTGGGAGGTAACTCTAGTGTCATCTAGTTGCTGACTTGACTGTTCAGGAATTTTGGGATTCTGAACGAAAAAGGTAGAGAAGAACCAGACAGGAAAACCAATTGTCAACCCTGGAAGTGACAAAGTGGCCATATGGGGTGCACCAACATCTCCCCAAGAGGAGAAGCGACTAGGATTTCCTCCAAGGGGAAATCCTTGGTTGGTAGACTCCATTTTCTCATCCTAAAGACCAACGGGAGAATTTGTGATGTTATTCCGATTAAAATAAATTTTAGAAACTTTGACACAACTTGTTTTTTCAATTTTAAAGAGTCGAGAAAAACAAAAGATGGCTCTAGTCGCCTTCGATTTCTATTGAGCCTGAAGTGACAAGTGCTCAGACGACATTTTCCTTTAAAGAGTCTAAAAAGGAGCAAAATGGACTTCTCTGGAGATCAAGGTAGAGGGGATTACCAAACCAATCGCAAAAATGCAGAATAGTTTTTATGGTACGGCAGTCAATCTTCCTGAATGTTGTGTTCAATGCATTGCAATCGATAGGGCAGCAAACATGGCTTCCTAAGGATAAAGGATGCAGCCTATTGTGGTCTCCCAAAATATACTTGACGGTATGTGGGAGCACAAGTCCGTACTGGCACTTGTCGTCTCAGAGTGGAGGAATCACCCAACCAACAACGAAAACAACAGTTACCAAGTTTTACGATGCTGGAATACGTCTCTAGCCTAGACCTCTAGATGTTGTGTCTTAGGTTCCAAAGCGTTGTTAGATTCATTGAATTTATTTTAAGTTGATCTTGCTTAAAAATTTGCCTTTCAGTTTCATTGCGTGATGTGTATATAATTCTGAAAATGTAGTCTACGATGATAAACAAATGTTTAATCTTCTTTTGTCAATGAAAATCCTAACTACTAAGGAAAGAAAGTTAAGAATCTTTCAGCAAAGAGCATAGAGCACACGCTAAATGCACTGTCCTAAATCAAACCAAGAAGTCAAAATACAAATGCACATGCATGTATTTGTTTTCAATCTTCTTAATGTATGAATGATAATAAGAAAGCTATGTGCAATTCTGTATTACTTTTAAAGCGACAGTACTCAACAAATTCTTTTCAAAATGAAGTGAAGGTAAGAGAGACACTTTGCGATTTCGAAATGAAAATTGATTTTCGACACTTTAAAAACTACTAATTCAAATCATATGCAATAGTAACCATATAATCGACTATCAAGAACAATGGGATTATCTTCTAAAACTGAAAATGACAGCTACGACACTTTCAAATCCAGAAACGACAGTTCAACTATGCTACTTTTTTGCAAAAGAGAACTGAAAATGATGCACAATACATAAAAACACTTACAGTTCTTTGCACTAAGGAGGCAGAATAATAAAAGAAAACGGGGTTTTCATAGATATACATTGATTACAGACAGAAAAACTCTTGAATAGGACTAAAAATAGTGAGAAAAAACCATAGTCTGAAGGTAAAGTTAACCTTCCCTAACCATTGCACCTGTCACACTGTGAATTCAGTATGCAGCGCACCTACTACACTCGGGAAGTGCAATGCATACAATCTGCCTTGAAGGTAGGGTGCGATGGTACCAGTGTGAGACTTTAAACAAGTTTTCACTCATAGTTTGCAATTCAATTAAGGGATTTAGGCCGAGTAAGTAATGTTCAGTATATGTAAAACACAGGGGTGATCTAAAGAGGTTACTAGAGCCACCACTTAGGGCAATTAGACGGTTTGTAGATCGATTGTTTAATTCATAAACAAAACCTGGAGATAGACTGAAGTAGCATTGATCTACTTTGCATTTGTGTAAAAAATGCAGTTCGAAGGCTAGCTGGCTTGGCTTCAGGCTCCATCTGTAAGTTTATAAAAGAAACAAAGATAGATAGGCTAACAAACAATCTAGTCGCTCCCCAGTGGAGTCACCATTTTGTTACCTAGAATAGTGTCCACTCAGATGCTGCTATTCCCACTAAGACTGGTATCTATCTTAGAAACAAACAAGTAAAGTCCACTTTCGTTTTCCTCTATGAAAATAGACAAGAAGGGGACCAAGGAGACCAACCTTAGTCTTGTGCTTGATTTCCTCTCCTTCTTGATAGAGCTTCGCTGCTTCTTCTTTGTCTGCCTAGCTTCAAAGAGCACCTATGGAATCACAGCAACATACTACTATCGAAGAACAAAGATCTATATTTATAAATAACATAGGACCAGATGTGTGTTAACCATACAAATGCATATATAAACAAGTACACAAGAATATGGAGGAAAACTAGAATAACTTTATTAAGATGAAAAGTAGCAAGAGGATTACAACCATATGTTCTGACCCAGCATCATCCTCTAGCTAGAAAGCCCTTCTTCACCTCAAGCAAAGCTTAAATCACCCAACACTATGAATGTACACCAGAAAACCAACAGCGCTTCTCTATAAGATACAAAATTCCAGCCTCTGGATCTCTGTGATGAGGGATCCATATATAGATGATTATAGGGAGGTGAGTCATCTTCTGGGATTTTGATTAGTGTCTTCTCTCTGATAGTTCCTACTTCCACTTGGAGAATGATGATCTCTTACTCATCCTTAGTCGAAAACAGAGAGGCAAGTGTTAGAGGGGAAGCTTCTGGAAGATTCGAGGATCTTCCACCTCGCATATTGCCCCTGCCATTTGTCCATTCCCGACCATCGCACCCTACAGAGGAGCAATTCAGTATGTATCACACCTTGTACATTGGGAAGGTGATATGCATCGCACTCTCTGCACTGGGCTTTCAGTATGGTCTAGTTTTGACCATTTATGAGCATTTTTTTAGTGGAGAACTTCTGGGAGATGATGTAATCAACTGACCTTGTTCCTTTAGGTAGTGAAGAAACATTTTTAGGGACTTAGGAGCCCTCAGTTTATGGACATTTATGATTAGGGTTGAAGTGCCCAAAAATGTCTATAACAAAAGGGTACTGGTAGCTAGGGGAAATCGAGACGGCCTAGGCGTGAAGGCATAGTGGATCATCATTATTGTCTAGATAACCGTCAAGATTTGATCTAGTCTATATTGGACCACCTAGAAACCTCAAAGAGGGAGTGATAGGGAGAACATGTGACACTCATTATTACGTTGAACAAGATGCATTATGTCCAGTGTCATGTTTTTGAACGGGTTGTGGTGGTATTGCACAGTTAGAATTTTCTAACAGAAAAGTTGGAGAAGCTAGAGTCATGGATGGTGCATTTTGAGGAGCATGTATAGTGCTCCTTCAACCATCCTCCTCCTCCTCTAGGCACTACTTCGTACAATCTTGCTTCAATTACTTCAAATGAATGATGATGGTTACAAGTGTTTTACTTGTTTTATGTGTTTTCTAGTGCTTTTGGCCTCCTACATTGTGAACTGTGTCTCTAACCATTCTTTTATTTCTTTGCCATATGCTAATCGCAGTACTCAACAAACATGGTTGGGGTGATACTACCTTCATTTTGAAACTGATGTACTCCTTTTTCGACGAATGAATATAACTTTGACTCACAAAAAAGAAAATTATTAAAGCTACTAAATGCATATTATTAACTACCCCACTATAGTGGAATATTCAAATAGAGAGAACACATGCTCATCGAGCTAAATCTATTTGGCCAGGTAATATTGGAATAGAGAGCACACATCATCATTAAGGTAATACTAGGATAGAGAGCACACGTCCTCATTAAGTTAAATTTATTTTATTAGGTAGACATGCATTACTTAAACTTATAAATATGATTCATATTATAAACATTTAATAATTTATAATATTATAAATGCATATACAATACATTAATCGCAGGAAGTGTTTCCAAAATATGACCATATTTTCAAGAGATTTAGTGAAGGAAAGGTTGAAATTTCACTTCGTGTTCATTTCAATATCATCAACCATCATAATAATTTCCATTTACAACTAAAGGAACTAATCTATGTATTCCATAGTTTACATATTAATTTTTTCACATGCAACCTCTTTTTGTTGTTTTCATTTGTTCCTACACCACATTATTCATAACCATATGTAAAAAATAGTTCAAATATTCATGGAAGAAGAAGTCAAATGTAGTCAACAAGATTGCGATCACAACAATATGAGTGAAAATAAATATAAAAAATTAAGTGTACATTTTTTTCAAAAGGTTAACAAGACAATGTAGTTATTTACAGTGGTAATGCTTCCATCTGAAACTAAATTGTGGCCACTCACATACTAAGACTCATTGCTCTCAAAGTACAAGGCATTAAGGGCTATGGTTCTCTCTTTGAATTTAAGATTGTTGAGAATATTAATTTTATCATTTGATTTTATTGAAATAATTGTTTTCAAAAAAATACTAAATATTATCTACTCTCAATTACATGGAGTCCTCTTTACCTCACAAGCTATATAACTAAAAATAAATCAACTTAGTATATAAATATTATAAGCAAAGTTATGCTCTAGAGGTTTTTTCATTTTAAAATTCCAATCATCAGTGGTAAGAGACATAGTGATACAAGAGGGACTATGGTTTTGGGGATATTCGGGCCTCTTCATCACACCATGTTTCCCGGATTTCGATGCCAATACTATGGTTGTTTCCAGGATGCCAGTTTGGGTGTGCCTACACAATCTCCCAACACGTTTCTGGTACCAAAAGGTTATTACATGTATAGGTAACACCAGTGGAAAATATACTAAGATGGATACAAAAAGGGTGGAGGAAAGAATTTTCACATTTGCACGCATTTGTGTGGAAGTAGATCTTAGTAAGGACCTACTGGATTACATACAGTTGAAACACAATCAACGAAGCTAGACTCAGATATTGGACTATGAAAATACATCATTTAGGTGCAGAACATGTCGACAAATAGGACATCCACAAAATACCTGCCCAGAAGCCAGAAAGTCAACAAAAGGAAGAAGAAAACAAGAAAACACCACAAAGGTTGGAATTCCCCCCCACTAGATTCGGAAGAGGAGGAGGAAATAGAAGTGGAAGAGGCCATCCCCAATGAGAACAATAAAAAAGACAAGGAAGCAGAAACCCATATGACACCACCATAAGGCTCTATGGAATCTCAATCGGAAAAGATGTTAGATACAATGGAAAACAGTGGAACCAAAAGGCTACACACATTAGATATCTTTGATTCTGACAAGGAAATCCTCAACTAGACGCTGAAAACTCAATACAACTTGTTACCACGATACGATCTCAAGAGGAGTGGCGCAAGGTCGAGAAGAAAAAGGGGAAGAAAACATGATTCCCCCAGATGTTCTTTTTTATTTTTTTTATTTTTTTATTTCTTTTGTACCCCTAATCTGAGGTCCTTTGACCTGTAGATGGAAAGCGTACAACATATGCAACATGTAATTTTGGTTTATTAATAAAATTACAATTTTTCTTATGGGAAAATATTATAAGCAAGGTTGTAACTTTGTTCAATGTAAGAATGGAATATATATATATATATATATATATATATATATATATATATATATATATATAGAATATAGAGAATAAAACCTAAGGGAAGATGAATGTGTATGTAGGAAGGTTAACCAATTTTATGGTTCTCAAGGAAACAAATATTTCTAAATTTTTAAAGAAGCAAAGTTGAATTCCAACAACATGAGAGGATTGAGAATCTCTAAAAATACCTTTATAGAAGGTTGATTCTCAGTATTGACCTAATTATCAATGTATTTTGAGAATTTTAACCAACACTACATGACTTGATTCAAATTATGTGTGCTCAACAACAATGATCATTTGAGTGGATTATGTAAAAATAAAACTACCCTATTTACAACATTCTCAATTTTATTTCATATAACCTTCACATCTTATTTTATATCAAGCATGGAGAAAATCAAACACTCAAATTTCAATATTTTTGTTAAATGTATATCACAATTTTAATAATATTGTATAAATTTAAATTTAATTAAAATATAATTCAATCACTATTTAGGGGAGAGATGTCTAATGTTTTGCAGGGAACAGTAATTGATATAATACTCATCCCACCAAACCACCAGAAATTGATACTTTTGAAATCAATATTTAAAAAAAATAAATAACATTAAGTGCAAATAAGTTTTAATTTATGTCCAAAATTTTCCAAAACATTGACTGGCCCACAACTATCCAAAAGTAGTATATTACTTAAGAGTACAAACCATATTGACCCAAATAGAAAACAGATAAAACCATAAATCCTTCCAAAATGGTCTATTTCAGAAGTACAAAGTAGCAGTCACTTCAACCCCCACTCATCAGAACTGAAGCTATGTATCCCATATAAATATCCATACCTGCACATAATAAAAGTGGATGTATTTCAATCATAACTGTTGTGTTGTTCAATATTTAAACACCCTTTTTCAATAAATGACACCCAACCCAATAACATTTAAACCCATTTTGTTCAATAAATGACACCCAACCCATTCTATCTCTCATTAAAACAGATCAAAGCACATGTTCAATAAATCACACCCAACCCAATTAATTCAATAAATGACACCCAACCCATTCCATTTCTCATTAAAATAGATCAAATCACATGGATCAACAAATAACAAATTCCCAACCATTGGATCACATCAAATTAAATTCAAATCACACATTCAAAATGAAGTCATTGCAATCCACGTCTATCCTTACCACCAATTAAATTCAAGTGCAAAAAACTATAAAAGAAGTTCAACCACTGCTGAAGTTGCATGTTATGCATTCAAACTATTCACCAGCCTTGGAGACAAAACATCACAGAACATTTGACAGTATATATAGGCTACTTATTTCAATTACAACACATTTTTCTTAGAGTTCTATTTTCATTTTTCACATTTTTTTATTTTAGTTCTTACAGTTTTATTTTCATGAAAACAGAGATATTTTTTATCTTTTTCTGTATTATGAAAAAGAATAGAACCTATGAGAAATTAATCTTGTGCTGAATGTTTGAATGAAATGTTATGTCTTCCTTAAAAAATTTTGAAGTATTACAATTAGATTGAACTTGGTCAATGAATGTGCTCATCATTTCCTTCAATATGTTCTCAGGTTGGCTATGGTAACTCAGACCATTACTATTGGCAAAGGCTAGAATTTATGAAAACACCAAGACAAGCCTACAATACTGACACTAGCAATCCTGGATCAAATCTTGTAAGAGAAACTTCTACGCTAAGGCAGTCAGTCATCCCTCGCACAACATATTTTATATAGACTCTAAGAAACTAAGGTATCTAACCAAAGTCTTTTCCTCGTGTATATCCGCGCTCCTTCAATCTCTGTCTTTGACCAATTCATCTTTGAAAGACATTTCTCAGTGAATTAAGAATCATATATCCCCATCACATATTTGCAGTAATCCACAATACCCATAGGATCTCTATCATCCACTTATGCACTAAAAGCATCCTCATTAGAAGAATCACTCGGGCCTCTCACTTTGACATTGCACTGTTTGTGAAGACACTTGGTTGCCATAACTGAATCCTATGGATAGAAGCTCCCTTGGGAACTACAAGCTCTATTGAAAGCGAGATCAAGAGCTAGTCACTGGTACACCCATTTAAGAGGATCCAATATAAAATCCAGATGTCGAAGAATTAGAAACATGTTGTTAGTCAAAGCACTCATATAACCGGAAATTAGAACTTCCTTGTAAACAAACCTAGTACTACTAGAGACTTGAGAAAATTGATTCAATTACATGGCAGGAATGATACAACATTATTTCCTTCTACCTTACTGATAGCCTTTCGGGACCCACTAAAACCCCACATTATTTTCATTAAAAAACTCAAGAATGACCCTAAATGAATAGGAACAACCCGTAAGGGACTGATAAAAAAATAAACTAATTTATTGAAAAGAAGTCCTGCTTTGGCTTCATTTCTTCAAAAATCATAAGCATTCCCAGGACCAAGCTCCTTGAGACATTAAATCAAATGTTGGGCAAGCCGAAATCCTAATCAAGGAGTTAGTAATAGCAAGATTGATTCTTCTTACCAAGTTTAACACTTTGTACTTGACCGAATCATAGTTTGTAGAGATATTCCTTATAAAGGGAGTTATGTTCAAGGTCTAAAATCAGAGTCTTAATAGTGAAAAAGAAGCGAATATCATCTTCAATCTCTGTTTATTTTGTGAACCCGCAAAGAGTTTTCTTGAAGATTGAAGAAAAAACCTAGAAGGCATTATCTTTGTGGTCCTACCCAACCTACATATTGACCCATACTATCAATTTAAGATGCTCATGTAGGCATGTCCACTTGCTCATTTTCTTGTTGATCGTGATATAGGGTTGACCCCTTCTCAAAATTATGTAACTGAGGATCTATCTCATACAACACAACTGTGAATACCATTGGATGGTATCCCACACTCCTCTTCTCCACCACTGGCACTATCTGAGATAGCGGGGGCCATGAATGAATTCAATTGTGATAACAAACAGGAGTCTAGACAAAATTATTCAAACAACAGTAACTACCAGATCTTCTCATAGTACCATAAGAAGGTGGAAACCAACAATAGTTTCCTAAGTACAAATACAATCATGGTATTTTAAGTGTAAAGACAAGTTATCAAAACAACAATCACTGATAATTTTGAAGACATACAACAAAATGATTATGTATATTTGATTTTTCAATGATACTAACATAGTAGAAGTTTCTTATTACTCAAAATCTATTTTCAACTTGAAAGCAACATTAGGCAAACAATACTTGAACTACAAGATCATCCAACAGTAAAACTTTCAAATACATCCTACCAAACACATGAGCCCACTCCCATCAGTGCATCCTTAAGAATACCAAATGTTGACCCAATCTTAGAGTTCATTACTTTTTAGGCGAACAACCAATCCCTTCAATATGTTCTCAGGTTGGTTATGGTAACTCAGACCATTACTTTTTGCAAAGGCTAGAATATATGAAAACACCGAGACAAGCCTGCAATATTGACACTAGCAATCCTCGATAAGATCTTGCAAGAGAGACTTCTACTACAATGGAAGTTTCTTATTACTCAAAACTTCTTTTAAACTTGAAAGAAACATAAGGAAAACCCTACTTGAACTACATGATTGACAATGCAAGTCCACTTGGTGAGATAGCGGGGGCCATGAATGAATTCAATTGCGATAACAAACAGGAGTCTAAACAAATTAATTCAAACAATAGTAACTACCAGATCGTCTCATAGTACCAGAATAAGGTGGAAACTGACAATAGTTCTCCAAGTATAAATACAGTCATGGTATTTTAAGTGTAAAGACAAGTTATCAAAACAACAACCACTCATAATTTTGAAGGCATACAACAAAATGATTATGTATATTTGATTTTTCAAGGATACTAACATAGTAGAAGTTTCTTATTACTCAAAATTTCTTTTCAATTTGAAAGAAACATAAGGTGAATACATACAACAAAATGATTCTGTATATTTGATTTTTCAAGGATACTAACATAACAGAATTTTCTTATTACTCAAAAGTTCTTTTCAACTTAAAAGCAACATAAGGAAAACACTACTTGAACCACATGATCCTCCAACAATAAAACTCTCAAATACATCCTACCCAACACATGAGCCCACTCCCATCAGTGCATCCTTGAGAATACCAGATGTTAACCTCATATTAGAGTTCATTAATTTGTAGGCAAACAACCAATCCCTTCAATATGTTCTTAGGTTGGTTATGGTAACTCATACCATTGTTGTTGGTAGAGGCTAGAATATATGAAAACACCAAGACAAGGCTACAATATTGACACTAGTAATTGCGCATCAAATATTGCAGGAGAAACTTCTACTACAATGGGAGTTTCTTATTACACAAAATTTATTTTAAAATTGAAAGCAACATAAGGCAAACCATACTTGAACAACATGATTGACAATGCAAGTCGACTTGGTGAGACAATGAGGGCCATGAATGAATTCAATTGCGATAACAAAAAAGAGTCTAGACAAATTAATTCAAACAACAGTAACTACCAGACCTTCTCATAGTACCAGAAGAAGGCGGAAATCGATAGTAGTTTTCCAAGTACAAATACAGACATGGCATTTTAAGTGTAAAGACAAGTTATGAAAATAGAAATCATTGATAATTTTGAATACATACAACAAAATGATTCTGTATATTTGATTTTTTAAGGATACTAACATAGTAGAAGTTTCTTATTACTCAATAATTCTTTTCAACTTGAAAGAAACATAACGAAAACCCTACTTGAACTACATGATTAACAATGCAAGTCCACTTGGTGAGTCTGTGTGCGCCATGAATGAACTCAATTGTGATAACAAACATTAGTCTAAACAAATTAATTCAAACAACAGTAACTACCAGATCTTCTCATAGTACCAGAAGTAGGCAAAAACCGATAGTAGTTTTACTAGTAAAAATATAGTCATGGTATTTTAAGTGTAGAAACAAGTTATCAAAACAGCAATCACTAATAATTTTGAAGACATACAACAAAATGATTCTGCAGTTTTGATTTTTCAAGGATACTAACATACATGTTGATAATTTCCTGTAATAGAGCAGAAGTATTTTTGCCTTGTATGAAAGCATAATTTACAAATATTCTTCATTAAATGCATGCAATAATTCTACAAGTTGTTGCATCTATCGCAAGAGTTAGTTATTTTGCTCATACAAGGAGATGTGACAGGAGAGTGACAAGGGGTGCCCAGCTGCGATGCCCATCGTCAGATCAGGACAGGACAGGTGATGTCAATGTCAAAAGTTCCCCAAGGAATGTTGTTGACGATGACCATGCAATTGAAGTTGATGTTATGACACCATCACCCACATAACCACCATCAACAACAGTCCAAGGGGCAAGTTCAAGTAAAAATATCAGCACTATAAGAGGATGGAAAAAAAAAGAAATGTTAGTTGCAATTGATGACATAGAATTTAATGGATACTTAGTTCGGGAATATGCAAAAAAACATGGTATTCCTCCCTCATCAACAAATTATTGGATAATGGACTCACTCATACAAAATGTAGAGAGACTCTTACAATTATGATTGACTAGGAGGAGGCTGAGGTGGTTGAGTGGTGTAAAGAGATAACCTAATTGGGACATGGGCTAGAGTTGATACAACTCAAATCCACAGTTGTTGAAATCTGTCAAGGGAGGCCAAACCCATTAAAAGATGGGTTTCCTGGTAATTCATGGTGGTTTGGGTTTAAAAGAAGGCATCCAGAGCTTGTATTGTGTACTGTTGAGGACCTTGACAGAGACAGAGCATTAAATTTGCACCCTGTAGTTGTGCAGAAGTTATATGACACTCTTTCTAGTGCTTATGATAAACATTCTTATGGAGCAGACCATACATGGAACTCTAATGAAGTAGGTTTACATGCAGGGAGGAATTGTGGCATGCGGGTAATTTTTGAGACAGAGCCGAAATGTGACAAAGATTTTTCCTAAGAGTAGGGAGTGGATAACTATTTTATGTTGTGTCAATGCAATTGGTACTTCAATCCTAGGATTTTTTATATTCAAAGGTAAAAATCAACTGAAAAAATATATATAAAACTGTGAACGAGGTGCATGCATGGCTACACATCCCCATGCATGGATGACTAAAGAATTATTTTTAAGTTGGATTTTTCACTTTGTTGCATCGGTACCAGGTGGCATCTCACCTAATAACAAACACCTATTGATATTAGATGGCCATGGGAGCCACATGGATGTACAAACAATTGAGTAAGAAAACAATTTAGGCATCAACCTGTTGACATTGCCCACTCATACCACTCATAGACTACAACCCCTTGATGTTAGTGTGTTTGGCCCTTTCAAGATCTATTTCAGGATAGAGCGTGTTGCATGGATGGCAAAGAATCCAGGGGTTGAGATGAAAAGGTTCAAGCTAGTAGACCTTGCAAGTAAAGATTTTAAAAGGGATCTGACACCATCAAATATCAAGGCTGGCCTTAGGAGGATAGGAATCTGGCCACTTAATTATGATGCTCTTATTCATGATATTGGTTGTAGCCAGGCATTTCATGTGGATGGTCAGGAAGAAGCACATGTCCAAACAGGTGTTGAAGTGCAAGAAGTAGATGACCAAGATGATGTGGTTGTAGCTGGTAATATGATTTCCCTCTCACAAGGACACTTATATGATGAATATGATGAAACTGTATGTGAAACACAGTATAATCATGAACAAATTCATAGTAACATGAAGATCGTTCCACCAACTCAAGAACATGAAAATTCTATTGTTGGTATTATTAATGATATTTTTTAACATACAGTTGACCAAGACCAATTGACATTGCAAAGCCAAGTAACCCCACTGTCACAACTAGAAGAAGCCATGATTAATTTGAATGAACATTTTCTCAACAACAATTGAACAAACCATGAACATGCCCTCACAACCAGCATAATTAAACAATGATATTGTTCATTTTTTTGTGGACAATAGATCAATGGAAGAAGATGAAGCACATAATGAGGCATCAAATGTAGATAATGAAAGAGTTCAATTAGTTGTCTTAGATATTGAAAGGGAAGTACCAAGAAATGACATGCAGGTAAGAGGGGTGGAGAAGATACTTGGTCGGTTCCTAAAGCTACTAGTAAAGAGAGTATCAAATAAAAAAAAGAAAGGTACACTAGATATTCTTCGTTTGGGTCAAAGTTCATAGTTACTCACCTCAGAAGACTATATAAACCTGTTAGTTGAGTCTGAAAAAGGAGAAATTTGAAATGTAGGAATTAAAACAGAAAAAGAAGGATCTAGTCAAGGAGAAAAAGGTAGCAAGGATTGTTGGAGCACAACATCCAATTGATGAAAGGCTTGAAAGAGATAAAGCAAGGCAAGTTAAGGACTAACAAAAACAAATGGAAAGAGAGGAAAAGGAATCGAGAAAGACACAACAAATGCTTGAAAAGGAATAAGGGATGATAAATATGGTTGACAATGATGCAAGCATAGTTGATGAAACCAAGATTACTTCAAACTCATTGGATAATATTGCAAATCATGCACCATTATTCCAAGACCTCATAAACATTCAAGTGCCTCACTATGAAACTGAGGAGTTACCCACTTTCCTTATTCCTACAAGAGGTGGTGTCAATTCTATGTATGCTCATTACACACCTCCACTTAATTCAGGGGTTAGTAGTGAAAATGTGAGGTATGGGTACTCAATTCCTCCATGGTTGGAAGGTGCAAATTGGACTCAATCATATGGCAGCAATCAACCCTTTTTAGGTAGGCCAACCTACCTGGCTCAAGAAGGTAACTCGGGGAGTTTTGTCACTCAAGATTCTCAGGGCCATAAAGAATAGGGGTGTCATATGTTTTTGGTTGTAACCACATTATGATGTGGATTTTGGATGGATTGTATCTTTTTCTTGTCACATATATATTTTGGCTTACAACCTAGATTGTTTTATTTCATACTATTTGTAGCATTGTAACCAAAATCCATTTTAGAAGGAACATCTATAGTCTATTATAACGTAGAAATCTTACCTGAGAATGCAAACGGGATTTTCTGTTATGCCTCTACAAACCAAATGATGTACAAAACATTTATAATAGAGTTGTAAATATGATGACAAACGAGTGAATAATGAAATCTTGAATGAGTCACATATTTTAATATGAAAATTCCATAAAACAGTGAACTAGATTTATTTGAGCATCAGTTTACCTTTTTAAATCAATGCACTTCTAGTTAAAACACAATACAAATGGGAAATGCACTCAAGGCATTGAATTTCCCTTATAAACAACATTCAATACATCAAAAAATATGGATACAGTGCAATAGAGAAGCCCCTCAAGATGGAAATTTACAAAAGGACAACTTAGATCCATCTAATATCAACTCAATAAGAAAACAGACTAAATTTGACAAGAACCAAAAACATTTCCAAAATGACATAAAATCCATATTTATCCTCAAACCAGATGCCACAAAGGAATGAAACAACAATACACAAGTGAAACCTCTCAATGTGAAATATCTGCATATTATCACAGACTCACACCTTGTAATAATGTATTATGCCTAGCGCTACAATTACATATAACATCATGCCCAAACATAAATACAGAATGACAACATTTTTAGTTTACATTTCATCATATTGTAGCATTACTTCATGATGAAACAACACATAATGCACAAAAGACCTTCAATTAAAACATAATACAAATGGATAATTCACTCTCGACATTGAATCAATTTACTTTGAATCCAAACACAATGCAAAGTTTCTCTTACAAATCAATTTACCTCCAATTCTTCCAACTATGGATATTGAATGACTCTTATAAATGAATATACAATGAAAATGGGTTGGTAGGGCAGCCCACTATGAGCATCAGTTTACCTTTTTAAATCAATGCACTTCCAATTAAAACACAATACAAATGGGCAATGCACTCTGGGTATTGAATTTCCCTTATAAACCAACATTCAATACATCAACAAATATGGAGGCAGTGCAATAAAGAAGCTCCTTAAGATGGAAATTTACAAAAGGACAATTTAGATCCATCTGATATAAACTCAATAAGACAATAGACTAAATCTAATCAGAACTAAAACCATTTCCAAAATGACATAAAATCCAGATTTCTCCACAAATCAGATGCCATAAAGGAAGGAGACAACAATACACAAGTGAAACCTATGAATGCGAAATCTCTTCAATTTGTAGGCAACAAATGCCCACAACAAGTCGAGGATCTACATGAGAATTTGGATTTGCAATAGAAATTTCATCAATAAGAAAACACAAGCATATTCCTCGTGGATGAACTCTAGTCTCTCAAAGCTAAGACCATTTGTCAGGATGATGAAATTGATGCTTTGTGTAGGAAATTAACTAAGTTACAAATGCATATGGAAGAAAATGAATATCAAAGTTCTACAACTAATGCACCCAGCCCACCTCTCATAATTCTATTGATTTATCTAAATCGGAATACAACAATCGCTGATATTATTTCATTGAATTAAAAGATAATTTTCCCCTAAATTCAAACAAACACAAACAAAATCACTCTCCATAAATTATGACCTAACAACATTAACATGACACTTGAAAAAACTATAACATCTCTCCAACAAATAAAAAAAGGTTGAGGTGTAATAAAAATTACAAATGATAGTTACCTACAATAAAGATATTAAATGAGAAAACACATCCATCATTCTATCCTTGTCGATCAACTACAAACATAAGCTCTTGTTTTATGTGAAATGAAGTTTGTGTAATGAGATTTGAGATTGGTCCATTGTAATGTCTCACTCCTCCACTATTTACATTCTTATTACAAGTTTCTTTCCACATAACAAAACTTCAATGAAGGTTGTAGGAGGACGACACCAAGAATTCAAGAATTTAATATTTATTTATGAAGCCATAAAATTTTTTGTCTATATTGTGACAACAAATTTTAGCAGAGAGAATGAGGAACAAGAAATGACAATGACTATATTGTTGTATTTTAAAGACTGGAGTTAAGGTGCACTAATGGGCCAATGAAGAAAAGAAATCGGCCCTGAATTCGAACTTGTGAACTCATAAAAGTAGGAACTCTCTTGAAAGAGGAAATAGTGACCAGTATTTAACGAATGACTTGAAGTCCGGAAACTAAAAATAAATAAATCTAAACCCCGAAGGGAAAAGCTGAAAATAGAGGGATTCTACACCTGTGCGATAAACGTTATTGTTAGTCCATGCACAGAAAAACAAGTAGAAATCTTCCCTTACCTATGGGAAAGATGGGGTAAATTAATTGTATAACCCTAGAGCAAGAACAAAAAAAATAAATAAAGGGAGTTAGAATAAATATATGTCTAATCATGGGCACCAACCCATGAGATCATCTGGGAAAAGAGCTTGAAACCCTGGCAAAGATAGGGTTGGAAGCAAAACCTACAAAACCCTCTAATGCACCAGAAGACTGACTGAACGAGCAGCCCGGTGGAGTGGTAAAATCAAAACGAAGTAAAGGTGAAATGCTACTATGTAGACTTTAATTAGTTACATAGCAATATAAATTAGTTATCTATTATATGTAATTACGCAACGCGACTGAAACTCTCTCTCTCCAGCAAAAGATCGTGCGGGGTGCGAGCATAAGAAAGAGATAGGAAGCTTCATGAATCAGAAAAAAACATAAACTAAACCCTACTAACTGGAGAGTTGTTACCCTTAACCTCTGGCATAAATCCTAAATTGTTCAATCAAGTAATGGAAATCATAAAAGTAGGAACACTCTTAAAAGAGGAAACAATGACTAGTCTTTCAGGAAAAAGCGACAAAAAGCATAAGAATATGCAGAAAAATACAGAAAAAATGTGATAAGAGATAATTTCCCAGCAGAATCAAGTGTTCAAAAACACAATAGTGCAACAAGAGAAAAAATAACAAAAATCCCAACAGCAAGTTCAGGTGTTGAAAAACATAATGGCAATGGCTGGTAAGAAAATCCTACTAGATAGACACAGAAGCCATGTCCAAACATCCTCTAGACCTGTAACCAAAACTTGTAAAACATGAAAAAATTAGCAAATGACAAAAATATACAAACACAATTCGAGAAAAAAAAAACCATAAAAACCAATGTATTTGTAAATTTACCTTCAACCTCGAATTGGCTAGAATTTGGTACTATCTCGTTCCCAAACAATAGGCCGCGAGAATGAAACAATGACCAAGGTATCTGTAAACCCTCGGTAATGTAGAATGAAAAACAACAACGGCATATGTAAACCCTCGACCCCACAGAGCGTTTAACAACAATAGCAGAGTTAAACCCCCCTCAAAACAGGTAAAGAAACAGAACCCTAAACCCTAAACAGCACTAGGAGGCAGAATGAAACAACCACAACATAAACCCTAGTCTGTTTACGAACCACAACAAGCAACCTCGCTGGGTGAGCAGGTCAAGAATGGCAGACAAGGTGCATAGGTATTGGAGTTGTCCTATGCCATCGTCAGCAAAGCCCATCGCCCACACACCAAACCCAAACAAAACAACACAAAGAGGAGCAGACATCACAAAAAACAACCTGAACAAACCCTAAACGGCGAGGAGTTGGGTGATTTACATGTGGCCACCCAACACAACATGTGGCAGGCTCGTTCGGGCAGGTGTCGTACACTAGGTGTAGTTGTCCACATGCCCAAAGATGAGGTGGAGGGGAGGGTGCACAGGTAATAGCATCCCTCCCCTATAAATTTTAACTTTTAAAAGTGAAATTTAAAAGTTTATTTATTTTCTGTTTTTATTTCTTATTTTGTTTGTCTTGAAATATATGAAATTTGCGGAGTTTACTATTTTTTTTCCTAATTTATAAATATTTTTTAAAACTCACTGGAACATTCAATTTATACCAATTCCAATTTTCAAAGTGAAAAGTCCATAATAAGCTATATTTTGAAGTGGTATTAACTTTATACCTTAAATAAAGTAACCATCATGGACCCAAGTTTGTGTTCATATAACGAGCAAGAAATTAATGTAGTGATAACTTTATACCTTAAATAAAGTAACCATCATGGACCCATTTGTGTTATTATAATGAGCAAGAAATTAACGTAATGATGCTGAGACTTGAAATCGCTCGAGGGAAACAAAGCATAAATTGTTTCATTTCCCTGTGCAAAAGGATCCTAGTCCTTATCCTTTTCTTGTTGCATAACACAATTCCCCCATTATTCATTGTCATTGACAAAAATTGAAGAGAACAAAACGTGGAGCAGAGAACTTTTTCTTCTCAGTATTACAAATCACTTAAATAAGATTACATTGGAAACATCAGTAATAAATGACTAGAGTCAAACTTGACTTAAACTGGAGTAAGTAAAACTAAACTAGGACACTTGGAAGGATGGTTTTCACACCTAACAGGTGGGTGGGATTAGATTCGCCATCACTCCTCATTAATTACAACCACATAAAAAATTCAATGAATATACTTGCTGGTCTATGTCTCAGCTAGGTTTACAACTTAAAAATTGACTTCAACTTTTATTCTTCTCCTTTTCTAGATTGTGTATGTCTTCCATTTTTCCAGATTGTATAAGCATATCCTGGACTTCTTCAAAAAACATCTTCTATGTGGGCTGCTGCCACATATTATCTTATGTATTGCGCTTTTCATCATCAATCTGTTGCATCATAAGACCATAATACAATTTCATCTCTTCGAGACTCCAATCCTTGAAAATTTCATTAATTTCTTCATCATGCATGTTGTCTTCAACATTTATTTTTGTAGCTTCTATGCAGACTTCATCTAGACATGGTGTTGCAAGCCATGCTTCAAGAAAATTTAACTGTTCTTAAAATCATTTTGTGTATCTACACATTAGAATTCAATGGTAAGCTTAAAAACATCTACAGAACCACATTGGTTCAGTTTTTTCTGCTCTGCAATGAGAGTTTTCCCTTGTTGCACTTTGAGCTCTGCTTTTGCCTTTGTCTTTGTTTTCTCTTTATGGGCTTCCTTCTTTGCTTCTTCCTCTATCACTGTCTCTGCCTCTTTTATTTTTGTACTAACCCGTGTTGTTTCAAACAGGTTGTCTTCTAGTGTCTCACCAAAAAACATCATGTCAATATGATGCTTTTGTTGCGTCACCTGCAACCGTTCATCATTAGCCAATAATTCTTCATCAAATTTTACATCAGAAACATTATTCGTTGAATTCACCATAGTATCCAATGCTCCAACAACAACTTCATTGTCGTGAGCAAGATCCGTTGCTGGACTTACCAACTTTCATCAGCGAGCTCGGTTGCTGGATTCATCAAAATTTCATCAGCAAGCTCTGTTGTTGTATTTACCAAATCTTCATCAACGAGCTTTGTTGCTGGAATCATCATATTGTCATCAACAAGCTTTGTCACTGGAATCAACATATCTCCATCCACTTCTGATTGTGTACAGTGGGGTTCATGAGTATCTATGTGCTCCTTCTCTCTTGCTTTTGCGGCTTCTTCACAGACGTCATCCTTGTGTGGTTGAGCACAGTGAGATTCAAAAATCATTTCATCTGGATGTAGATTTGCAGCTATAGATCCACCTTCTTCTCAATTTCAATGCCCCCCCTTGCACCAAAACACCTATCAAGGGTATCCCAAGCCTTCTTGGCTGTCTTGGTTTCTGAAATCAAGGGAAGCCTCTTGGCTTTTCCCATTTGTTGAATGTTGCCCCACTACAACTCACCAAACAAAACAAATTATATACATCGCATCTAACTGCAATAAAAATATCGTTGTTGCTTGGCTTCCACAAACAAACAAGTCTTCAAATTTTCACAGTGGCAGCACTTGCATACAAGCTTTTACAACATAATTAATCACGATACCTAGAATAGTTGAAACAAGGCATTTTTTTGAATCTCTCCTTTTTTTTAAACAAAAAAATAATACAGAGCCCCTTTTTAATTAGCTCTTTAAAAAAAAATTCTTTTATACACCATAATGCCCTTTTCAAAATAATTCAATCGCTCTTCAAATTATGAACCTTTAACACGCATAGGCTTTTAAGAAAATATCATGGAACAAAAGATTGGGCTTTGTAACTGCATTCCTATTTTTCTTTTGCACTCAAGTTCTTTTACATATTAACATCTTAATACGACGGAGGCCTTTTAAAACAAATATTGACTTTTCACCTTATGCCTTCGATTTCCTTTTCACCATGAATGAACCATGGACGAGAATGGTTGTCCTTGATGTTCGGGACGAAGCTTCGGCTCCAGGCTCATCGCTTGTTGGTTGGAATGCCACCAGCGCCCTTCTGGATAGAGGTCGGTCTTTCTTTCGAGCCGTCGGAAGGAACTGGACATCGCTGCTGCGGTCTTTTACGAACTTCTTCAAACTTCTTGACTTTTCAATGAAATCTTTGGCTCAATCCGCTGCGGTCTTTTACGAAGGAACTGGACATTGCGGAATTTTCCTCCCTTAACGCTCTGTGGAATGAGCAGAACGTGCGTTAGGGCGAGAAGCCTATAAGGAATTGAAACTAACGTTTTCTCCTGCAGTTTCGTCGAATGTTAGTAACGCTAACGCCTTCTCTGAACCTTTGGGGCTGCATTATTATGTTGTCTTCAATGATGTAGGGTGCGTTAATACGCCAAAAATTTCTGAAAAAAAATCCAACTTTTTTGTTCTCTTGAACTTCTGCTGCTCTCTCAGAGAGTTTTATGTCCGCTCCCCTATTCTCTATGTTTTTCTCTTCGCTCACATTGCTGCTTTTTCAGGGGAGTCTTATACAAATTAGCCTATCTTCTCTTGTGTGGAGTGTCACACCGGCTAAGTTTTGATATCATGACAAAAATGGAAGAGAATAAAATGTGGAGAAGGGGACTTTCTCTTCTCACTATTACAAATCACTTAAATAAGATTATAACGGAAACATCAGTAATAAATGACTGGAGTCAAGGTTGACCTAAACTGGAGTAAATAAAATTGAACAGGTTGTTGGATTAGATTCTCCAACAATCATAAACTACTTTTGTATCGTCTCAAATTCTCCAACTAAATCTTGGTGCCCATTTTGTTTTCGTTTGTCGGCTGCATATTTGACCTGATTCCCTCAGGTTGAATGCACATTGTTGTTAGTGAGTTTTTTTGGAAGCTTGATGGATAACCCATGGATTTTCTGGTCTAATTTCTCTAAAACCGGGAAGGAATTTATTGAAATCACAAACTTAATGGGAACCTTGCACAATCAAAGTGCTCTAGGGTTTAGGGTGCTAAATCCATATAATAATAAAAAAAACCAGTTTAAATAACACAAATCAAGATTTCACCTCAAATTTTTTCCACCAAATTCCTACACCAAAAAATCCAAAAAATCAAAAAAACATCTCCATTTAAGAATGTGAATAACCGTGGGAGTGCTCGTCTATAGCTCGGCGATGATATCTTGACTATAAATCAGGCGAGCATCAGGCTCCGACTAAAGCCGATAGAAGCGAATCAATTTTATACCCTTCAACGTCGTCGGGCCACCCATTCAATCAGACATGTAATTATTTACAGACCATTTTTTTTTTTTTTTTCCAAATAAAGTTGACTGGTCGATTCCATGCTATTGGTTTGTGCGTGCTTTATGTATAAATATCCGTCTTGCCTTTTCTTTGTTCCAAATTTAGCCATTGAGACGCTATTCTACGAATACTTCCCTCTTTCTTTTTCTTTTTTTTTGTGGTATAAATACTTCCTTTCCCTCCCCTACGTTCCAGATTGAGACGCTATTCTATTCCTCTGGCATTCATGAGTTCTTCGATGTTATATAGTAACAGAGTTAATTGTGAAGAAATTCGTGTGGGCTCTTGCATCTACAGACAGAGAGTGCAACTCAGCCAAGAATGACTTGCCCGCTTACTCTTGTGGATTATTGGTCCCCGTACGCATTACAGTCTCGTGGGCAAGTTGTTCTTGGCAAAGCGTCGCTCTCTTCTTCTTTGACGAGGTCGAAGGTGTTCATAATTTATTGAAAAATAGTTTTTCATCTTCTGGTTCTTTAGGAATATTTTTCTTTCAGTCGTTAAGTTAAACAAAATTAAATAATTTAAAATATATCTATATTTTTTATTATAAAAAATAAATATTAAAAAATTTTACCAACCTAAATCCCTTAAATCATATTAATCTTAAAAAATGTTATTCATCATTTACTTCTCAAGATCATTCTGAGCTGTTGCTCAACGCCACTGAATTTGTTGAGTTCTCCTGGTTCATAGATCTCTATATTTGCATGGTTTTATAATGATTAGAAATATCTTACAATATTTGAATATGTGTAAATGATAATACTAATATGTGTAAATGATAATAATTTAGTAGGACATTATAGTCCAGAAAAGGCTTCATGTGACTCAAATGCTTGAAAGCTTATCAAACTTTTTCTATCACAGTACAGTGCTACATTGCATATTCCATTGGTAGGCTTGTATCATGGGACATTGCATATTCCATCTAACCTTTTGGTGGAGGGAAGGGCAGGGCAGGGAAAGGCTCGGCTTGATCATGGTTAGAGTGGTGCACAATTTACCGTTAACCCTTTTTATCAGTTTTAATGAATTTTATTTTAAGTTTTTTATTAAATTTGA